>PVJX010003731.1:0-71297 GCA_004027295.1 Dolichotis patagonum
AATCATCAGTTGGAATGGTGTTATCCTGTTTTGTTTGACTATATCATACGTGATGATATGAACAGCTGTTTTGAAGAAAACATTATGACAGGTATTGCTGATTTAATGTTATCCTTCTTAGAAGTCCTACCATGCTTTTTTTTTTTGTTCTATTACCATTGGTTCTGTCTACCACATTGTGTCTCATTGGAATTTGAATATGTGTGATAGTTCAAACAAATTTTTTTCTTTTTTATCAAAAATGAGATATTATAATACCCATTGATCATTTTCTGTTATTCAGTTTAGAAAGCCCTGGAATTCTTTCACTATATGCATGGCTTTATACTATTGTGTTATGGTTGATATTATTGTAATTGAAACTATGCTCTACTATAGCAGAGTAAGAGATATGGTGTTAGCTACTGTTGATGTCCAGTTGACTTAATGTAAAGTACTTTATTGCCTATGTTGTCCTCTTCTGATCTGCTTTGTACTGCCCCCTTTTGTTTTATTCTCTTTTAAATAAAAAAAAAGAAATATATAGTGCATGATGTAAACTTACTGAGATGACAAAATCTGCCACTAGTCAGAACAGGAGACATGCCGTGAGTGATAAGTGATTATGAAGACAGTGGATTGTGCTGAGTCACCAGGTTCTCCCAGTTTCTGACAAAGTTAAGGCTCAAATTCCTCAAACAGCCCATGAGAGGGGGGGGAGGTCTGGGGACCTTGAAGCAGGAAAACAGGGCTACATGAAGACTAGGTTGCATTTACTTTCCTCATAAAGGTGGTTCTGGTTTCCATCTGAATATCTTCTCAACTGCATCCCAGTTTACCACTGCTGAAGTTTAGAACATTATCTCCACATCACTCAAACCCTATTTTTTGAGTTTATCTGACAAATAATTCTTATTTATTTATGGGGCAAAATGTGATGCTTTTATATATGCATATGACATGAAATGCTCAGGTCAAGCTGGTACACAGATTTTTGAGGTGAGAACATTTAAAAATCTCATTAGCAATTTTGAACTATACATTAATATTTCTAAGCATAGGCACTGTACCATGCACTAGATCAGCTTGCTTTTCCTGCTTCAACCTGACTTTTTATCTTTGGCCAGCATTCATCTTTTCCCTATGCCATTCTCCCCACCCATCTCTGGTCACCGTCATTCTCTCCCAACTCCCACCAGTGACTTTTTAGATTTCATGTAGGATAGCCATCAGGCAGCATTTGTCTTTCCATGTCTGACTTATTGCAGTTAGTATAATATCAGCCAAATTTATGCAAATTGTCACACATGACAGACTTCCCTTCTCTCTTTGAGACTTGATTGTGTCCCACTTATAGATACACCACATTTTCTTTATCCATTTATTTCTTAGTGAATACTAAGCTTCCTTCCATACCCAGTCTATCATAAATAACACTGCAATGAGCATGGTAGGGTCACACAACACTAAAGATCAATGTATTGATAGGGTTATATATGAAAGAACTTTGAAAATATATTAAGTGAAAAATGTCTCCAAAATCCACAATTTAAATTTTTCTACTTGTGTGAAAAGTACAAAATAGACGTATTTGAATGAAGATAAAATACACTAGTGATTTATAGCACCATGTTGTGGGGAGAGGTACTGAGAGTGACTGCCAATGGGTACAAGACCACTTTTGGGGATAATAAAATTATTGTAAATGAAATACTGGTCTACATGCTAATGTACTTTAAAATTTATGGTATGTAAATTATATTTTAAGCTCTTATTTGGTAAATTCTTGTTTTTTATGTATTCAAAAACCTTTTCATTTAATTTTCTTTATATAGAGTAACAGAGAGATCAATAGTATTTGGGAGCTTTTCTAGTTAAGTATAAATCTTTTAAAGATGAGTGCACAAACAGCAACCCAAAATTGACTTATTTATCACAGAGTGTCAACATTGGAATTAAATCTGAATATTTAATTTTCTTTTTAGAGAAAAATGCATTAACATTTTTGTCTTAATAGTGAAACAAATAACACACATTTTACGATACCATTATATCTGCCACTACTTACATAGATAGTGCCTATTTTTTTATTTTAAAAAGAATAAAACAAAAGAGGACAGAAAAAGGAGATCAGAACAGAACAACATAAGCAACACAGCACTTTACAACAAGACAGCCAGATATTAACAGTAGCTACCATAATGTCTCTTTCTTTGCAATAGTTGAGCATGGCTTCAAATACAATAATATCAAACATAACAAAATAATATAAAACCATTAAAAAGAATGAAAGAATTATGGGATATTCTGAACTGAATAACAGAAAATGATCAATGGCTACTATACTATCTCACTTTCAATAAAAATTTGTTATACTATCACATATAGTAAAATTCCAATAAGACACAACATGATACAACCGATGGTAAAAGAAAAATAAAAGCATGGTAATACTTCAAAGACAGATGATATTAAATCAGCAACCGCTGCCATAATGTTTTGTTTTCTTCAAAACAGCTGTTTATACCATGACACACAATAAAGTCAAACAAAATAGAATAAAACCATTCCACCTGATGAATGAAAAGATTAAAAGGATTCAGAACTATGTAATGGGAAATCATGATTAGCATAAAATCTTATGTACTCTTACCATTTCTCACTCTAGGGGGTCTATATGGTATTTACACATGTGAGTTTGATTTATTTCACTCATGAGTATGTTATCAGGTTGCATCCATTTATTTATAAATATCTCAATGTGATCATTCTTTATACCTGTGTAGTACTCCACTGTATAGAAATAACACACTTTTTTAAAACCATTCCTCAGTTGATGGGCACTTAGGTGGTTTCCAAGATCTGGCTATTACAAATTTTACTGATATAAACATGAGTGCACATATATCACTGTGGTACGATGTTTTCAGTTCTTCTGGGAATATGCCTAGAAGTGGAATACCTGGGTCAAATGGGACTTCCAAACCCAGCTTTTTGAGGAATCTCCAGACTGACCTCCACAGTGGTTGCCCCAGTCTACACACCCACCAACAGTGCATGAGTTCCTTTTTCCCCATAGCCTCTCCAGCATTTGTTGTTGGTAGTTTTTTTGATCCTGGCCATTCTTTCTGGAGTGAAATGAAATCTTGGTGTGGTTTTAATTTGCATTTCTCTAATGACTAATAATGATGAACATTTTTTCATGTATTTATTTGCAATTCATATTTCATCTTAGAAATGTGTATTCATTTTACATGCCCATTTTTGGATTGGGTCTTTGAATTTCGAGGGTCTGATTTTTTAAAATTCTTTATAAGTTCTACAGAAATCCTTTGTCTGAGGGACAGTTCACTAAGACTTTTTCCTCAGTTTGTGGATTTTCTTTTCACTCTGCTGGAAATCCCTTTCAACATGCAGAAACTCTAATAAGATGTGATCCCACTTAATGGTTTTGGGACATATTTCCTGTGCAGTTTGTTTCTTGTTCATGAATTCTCTACCTATCCTTATGTCTACAAGATTTTCAGTGACTTTTTCTTCCAACATACTTAGAGTTTCTGTTTTAATATTTAGATCTTTGATCCATTTAGATTTTAGTTTAGTGCATGGTGATAGGCATGGGTGTTAGTTTTAGTCTTCAGAATATGGATAGCCAATTTTTCCAAAACCATTTGTTAAACAGACTATCATTTTTCCAGTGATCATGTTTGGCCCCTTTATCAAATATAAAGTGGTTGAGCATGTTTGTGGTTGTAGCTGTACCTTCTAATCTATTCCACTGATCTTCAGGTATGTTTTTATTCCAGTACAATGTTGATTTTATTACAGTAGCTTTGTAGAATAACTTCAAGTCAGGGATTGTGATGCTTCCTGCCTTGCCTTTGCTGCTTAGAATTACCTTTGCTATTCTAGGTCACTTCATATCAAGATGAATTTTAGGAGTGATTTCTCTAGATCTCAGATGTATGTTAGTGGTATTTTAATTGGGATTGCATCAAATCTGTATAACAATTTTAACAATATGTATTCTTACTATCCATGAACAATGGATATGTTTCCATTTTCTGGGATCCTCTTTGATTTCCTTTTTCAGGGTATTGTAATTTTCCCTGTATAGCTCTTTTACTTCTCTCATGAGATTAATTCCTAAGTATTTCATTTTTTTGGATGCTAGTGAGAAGGGTGTGGTTTCACTTATTTCCATCTCAGTATTTTTATTGTTAATGTATGGGAATGCTATTGATTTTTGAGTATTGACTTGGTATCCAGCTACATTGCTGAATTTATTTATTATATCTAGGAGCCTTTGAATGGAGTTTTGGGGGTCTTCTATGTAAAGTATCTTGTCATCTGCAAATAATGATAATTTAACTTTCTCTTTTCCTATCTTTACTCCTTTTATTTCTCTCCCTTGTCTAATTTCCAGTACTATGTTGAATAGGAGCAGTGATAAGGGACATCCTTGTGTCTGAGTTTAAGGTAAAGGCTTTCAGTTTTTGGTCATTTAATATGATGCTGACTGTTGGTTTGTCATAGATGACCTTTATCATATTGAGGTAAAGATCATGTATTCCAATTCTCTGTAAGGTTCTTATTATGAATGAGTTTTGGATATTATCAAAAGCTTTTCCTGCATCTATAGAGATGATCATGTGGTTCTTACTTTTGGTGCTATTAATATGGTAGATTACATTTATTGATGTACATGTGTTGAACCATCCCTGCATTCCTGGGATGAATCTCATTTGGTCAGTGTGTATAATATTCTTGATGATTTGCTGCATCCTGTTTGCCAAAATTTTATTGAGAATTTTTGCATCTATGTTCATTAGGGAGATTGGCCTATAGTTCTCTTTTTTAGTTGGGTCTTTCTCAGGTTTTGGTACTAGAGAAATATTTGCTTCTAGGAATGACTTTGGAAGAATAGCTTCCCTTTCAATTTCATTGTAGAGATTGAGGAATGTTGGAATTAAATCTTATTTGTATTTCTTGTAGAAATATGCAGTGAATCTGTCTGGACCTGGGCTCTTCTTTGCTTGCAAGGACTTAATTACATTTTCAATTTCATTAATAGAAATTCAGTTATTCAGGAGTTTTACATTTTCCTGACCCAACTTTGGTAGTTCATATGTTTCTAGGAATCTGTCCAATTCTTCTGTGTTTTCAAACCTATGAGATTAGAGGTTTTCAAAATAGGTGTTCATGATCTTCTGTATTTCCACTGAGTCTGTAGGAATTTCACCTTTTTCATTCCTTATTGCATGAATTTGAGTTTTTTCTTTCCTTTTTCAAATAAGTTTGGCTAAGGGCTTATCAATTTTATTTATTCTTTCAAAGAACAAACTCTTTGATTCATTGATGCTTTGTATTGTTTTCTTAGTCTCTATTGCATTAATTTCTTCTCTGATCTTTACAATTTCCTTTCTTCTTTTGGCTTTGGGCTTGGCTTGCTCTTCTTTTTCTACATATTTGACGTGTCACATCAGGTTGTTTATTTTGTTTGTTCTGTCTTCGTGATGTGGGAACTCAGTACTCTGAGGACTGCTAATATTGCATCCCACAAATTCCAGTAAGTTGTATTTGTATTTTCATTTGCTTGTAGATATTGTTTAATTTGTTCTTTAATTTCCCCTGTGACCCACTGATTGCTCAAGATTGTAATATTCAATTTCCATGTATTTGTGGGGTTTTTTTCCATTGCTTTTACCATTAATTTCTTTTTTCATGTCACTATGATCCGATAACATGCATGGCATAATTTCAATTCTTTTCCATTTACTTAAATATGTTCTGTGGGCTTTTATATGGTCTATTTTAGAGACTGTCTTATTTACTGCTGAAAAGAATGTACATTATGATGTTGTTGGATGCAATAATCTGTATACGTCTATCAAGTCTGTTGTTCACAGGTATGATTCAGTTGTTATTTCTTTGCTGATTTTCTGTCTAGTTGATCTGTCCCTTTGTGTCAATGGCATGTTAAGGTCTCCTGTTATAATTGTGTTATTTCTTATTTGAGTTTCCATTTCTGTAAATACTTGCTTTGTATAGCTGGGTGCTCTTGAATTTGGTGCATATATATTTAAGATTGTGATCTCTTTTCTTGAAGTTTTCCTTTAATTAGTATGTAGTGACCTTCTTTATCTCTTTGGATCATTCTTGGTTTGAAATTCACATTGTTTGCAAACACAATAGCTACCCCTGCTATTTTTTTTCCTGGTTTACTGTTGCATGAAGTATTGTTTTCCATCCTTTGATTTTCAGTCTATGAGTTTCCTTTTTGGTTTCTTCTACATAGCATTTGATTGGATGTTGTTTCTTGATCCATTCTGCCAGTCTGTTTCTTTTGATTGGTGAATTGAGGCCATTTACATCAATGGGTATAACTGTTACATATTGATTTATTGTTGATATGTTATCTTTCTGCTGTTGTATCTTTACCTTTCCATTCTGTTTAATTGTTTGCCTTGCTTAGTGTTTTTTCCTATGTGTATCTAGAAAGTTTTTCAATATTCTTTGTAGGGTTGGTTTTGTGGTCATTAAGTTCTTCAGCTGTTCTTTGTCATGGAAGTATCTTATTTCTCTACCTATTTTGAAGGACAGTTTTGCAGTATACATCAGTCTGGGTTGGAAGTTGTTTCCCTTTAGGGGCTGAAATACTTCACTCCATGCTCTTCTTGACTTCATTGTTTGTGTTGATACATCTGCTGTGATTCTGATAGGTTTTCCTTTGAGGTGATTTGTCTCTTCTCTCTAACAGCTTTTAGTATTCTGTTCTTATGTTGGATTTATGTGATGGTTATTATTATATGTCTGGGTGTAGTTTTATTTTGGTTATGGCTATTTAGAGTTTTATATGCATCACTAATCCTTATGTCAGTTTGCATTCTCATGTTTGTGAAGTTTTCAGATATTAGTTCTGTAAATAGCCTCTTAATGTCATTTGGGCTGTCCCTTCTTTTTCATTTATCCTTATTAATCTTATGTTGTTTTTCTTTGCATCATCTTGCAGCTGTTGAATTATTATTTCCTGATTCCTTGTTATTTTTAAAAGATCTTTCTTTTCCTGTTCACTAGCTGCAATTTTATCTTTGAGGTCTGAAATTCTATCTTCATTGTCATTGTGGCAGTTTTGGCAACTGTCAATAGAATTTTTGATTTCCTGTATATCTCTTTGAATCTGCTTCATGCATTCTGTTTGTTTCTTATAGTGTTTATTCAGGGATTGTATCTGTTTGCTTTGTTCCTCTAATTTTTTAGCTGTGTCTTCACTAGATGTGTTCACTATTTCTTTCACTACTTTTATCATTTCTTTTACCAGGGCAATTATTTGAGTTTCTCCATAGCTTCCCCCAGTTGCTTCTTTATTTCAGTTGATATCATTTCAGTCATTTCAGGTGTATGGCTTCTACTTTCTTCTATGTATATGGCTCCTAGGCTTTCTTGGGATGGGCTGGAGATTTGAGATTGCTTTTTGGTCTTTCATTTTGTCATTTTCCTGTATTTCCTTGCTTTGAGTGGTGTTCCAAAGCTTCCCCTTGGTGTGTTGGGAATCACTTCTGGCACCCTCAGCTTCTGAGACTGAATGAATGTCACTGAGCTTGGCCCAGTCAGGCCTGCAGGACCTCCCAAGCCCAGTCCAGTGTTTCAGGGAGTTGGGTGGAAACTCAGCCTCTGTCACCACTGGTCTGTAACACTCCCTGGGCCAGTACTAGTGGGCTGAAAGTCCCCCTGTATGGTCCTGGCCTCCCAGAATGAAATAAGGACACTGGGCTTGGTGCACTGAGGCCTGCAGAAGCTCCAGGGCCCAGCCAAGCATCCTAGGGAGCTGGATAGGATCTCAACCTCTGGGAGTGCAGGTCTCAAACTCTTCCTGGGCCAGCACCACAGGGCTAAGAGTCCCCCTGGGCAGTCTCAGCCTCCTGAACTAAAAGAAGGCTGCTGGGTAAGGTACTCTGAAGCCGTGAAACCTCCAGGGCCCTGCTAGTGCCTATTGTAGCATAAATTATCTCTAATATGAATGAGTGTCCTTCCAAATTCTCTAATATTTCCCATTTATTGATTCATCTATTTTTGTTGTACATGAATATTTGCATTATATGCTTACAATAAATTTTATAATCTGTCATAAATCCTAGTCTTTCATCATTTTCTAAATTAACTTAATTTTCCAGAATTAACATTTGATGAAAAAAATATTGAGAACATTGCATTATGTTCATGATATTTCCATTGAAGATGAGTAATCTGAATCCAGTTGAGTTGTAGCATGGGCACTGCTTTACTACTTTTAGCAAGATCTATTGTAGGAATCAGAAACAAATTCACATGAAATAATTTGAAAAATTTTGCTGGTGGTCAGAAAGGAAGCACTATAGAGTTAGAGCCCATAAAATTTTGGCATGGATTATCTGGGTTGTTGAAAAAACTAGCATTAAAAAGAAGCCAAGTTTGCATTGGAGTGAAAAGGAGGGTTGCCTTGAATGTATTCTAGGAATCAGTAAGTCCTACCCTTGGCAGACTCAAGGGTCCATAAGTGGGAGACTTTATATTGAAAAGAAAACCCCAGGATCTTGTTTCTTTTTTAATTTTCATTTTAAAGAGAAAAAACCAAGCAAAATAAAACAATAAAGCCAATCAAGACGAATCAGTGTAAGTGACACAGAACTTCAAAACAGTAGGAAATCAACAATGGTTACCATAATGTCTCCTGCTATCTTCAAAATAGCTGCAGACACCTTCAGACATAGTAAATATCAAACAAAACAGAACACAGTATAATAAAAACAAAGCAATGAATGTGACAAGGGACTTCAAAACAAGATAATAGTAAATCCAAAATTGCTATCATAATATGTCTTGTTATCTTTGAAATAGCTGCCCATGTCATCAGATATAATAAAATCAATCAAAATAAAACAGAATAAAACCTACCACAACAATCAATGAAAATTATACAGGACTTCAAAACAAGATGATAGAGAATTAGCAATGGCTACCACATTCAAAAGGAGATCCCCCATAGATGCTACATTGTGTATCATTATCCACTGAATAGATGATCAAACTACCAGCTTTACATCTGCAAAATCAGTGAAACACTAAATACTACAACCATTAAATTGTACTTTATCTCAATAGCTATCATAGCATGTTTTTGTGAACCAACCAGTCACTTATGGTGGGGGGTGAGGATTTGGGGCTTGGCTCTTCTTGTTTCCCAGACCATGTATTGGAAGGAGCTGCCATCTGGCTTTACCCCCAGTGGCCTGTGCATGATGCCAATTAACAGGGAGGGCTTGCTTCTTGGTGACTTTTTGTTTCTTCTCTCATAATCCATGAATGCTGCTGACTCATGGAAAAGGCTCCAGTGTCTTGTTTCTAAGAGGGTTCCAAGGTATTTATTTCATTGTGTTCAATCATCCAGGTACTTGGTGTCTTCTGCATCCATGATTCAAAGGGGTGTGATTACTACTCCAACCGTTGAAAGACATTGGTATTATTCACAAGGTGCTGGTTTTATAGGCATGTAGAATGCAAAAGTTGTGGGGTCAGGGAAACTTGTACCTATATTTCAGAAGAAGGTCTAGGAGGCCAATCAGAGTGAAACTAAGAGGGCAGTGTATAAAACTATGAAAGTAAAGTCAAAAGTGAAGTGAAGACCTCAAAGAAGCTACAGAAACCAGGTATGTAGAATGTCTTAAGAAAGACACAGGCAATGAATGGAACAGTCCAAGAGAGAAGTCAATGAGAGAACCAGTAAGTACTGAGATCTTTAAAGTGCAGCAATGGGATTTAATGCTTGCCCTGCTGGATTTCAGTCTTCTCTTGTCCCATTTCTTTCTAGGATCCTATTCTTCCACTCTTCTCTTTTGGAATGAGAATGTTTATCCTGTGCCATATTATGCTGTCAGTGCTTAATTTTGATTTTGCTCTTTACAGGGATTCACATCCAAGATTTTTCCTTGAGTTGTAGAGAAGACTTTCAACTTGAACTTCTCAGCAATACCAGAGCTATTAAGACTTTGGTGACTCTTGGAGAGGGACTAAACACATTTTGTATAAGACGTATTCGTGAGTGGTTTTTTGGGGAAGGGACAGAGGCAGAATGGATGTCTTGGATTTAGAATGTGTCCCAAAAACCCCATGCATACATAGGTTATATTTCTGGAAGATGACTGAATCATGGAGTGAATATAGCTAACTGTCCTCAGGTGAGGTCTGGTCTGAATCGACAGGTCATGGTGGGTGAAAAATGGAACAACATGTTTCCCTCCTGGTCTTGTTCTTTTTTTCTGCTTCCCAGCCATCTTGACATAAGCAGCTTTTCTCCATTGTGCTTTTCCATCATTCTGTTTCTACATGCTTGCTGGTGACCATGAGCTGCAGCCATGAATCAAAACAAATATCTCCAGCTTTAAGTTGCAAATATTGGGCATTGTGTCAGCAAAAAGAAAAGTGATTGAGACAGATTTACTAAACTAAATAAGGTGAGAGACATGCTGCAATTCTCAGAAGCATAAAATAAAAGGAGACAAAATAACAAAAAATATGACAACAAAAGGCAAGCATTATACATTATTTTTTAAATTTTTATTTAAAGAGAAAAAAAAAACAGACAAAACAGAAAAATGGTAGCAACAATACAGAATTCCAAAGGGGAAAAACATAAAAGAACCAAAAACAAACACACAAACAAAAAATCCCCAAACAACAACAGCAACAACAATGACAAAAACCAAAAAAACTAAGACATTGCCGCTTGATACATTACATACTCTCATCATTGCAAATAGTTGTTCAAGTTACAAAATTAAAGCATACAAAGTAGGCATTCAAACAGTGAGACTGTTAACAATTGTGCTCAACAGTCTAACAAAAATAATAATATGGTTATCTATGTTACACACTTAAACATACATGCAGTTGTATTCTTTAGAGCACTTTCTTTTTCTCTCTCTTTTACAGTAGCAATTACATAAGTTGGGTTTTATTACTCATACATTTCTTATTACTTTTTACACTAGAGAAACAATGTGATATTTATAAATATGATTCTTATTTATTTCACTAATGAGGATAGTCTCCAGTTGTCTCCATTTCCCTATGAAGGCCTCAAGATAATCCTTTTTTATAGCTGAGTAATATTCAATTGAGTAAAAATACCACATTTTTCATCCACTCTGCAGTTGATGGGCATCTTGGTTGTTTCCAAGATTTAGCTATTACAAATTCAGATGCTATAAACATAGGTGTACGTATATCACTGTGATATGAAATTTTTAGTTCTTCTGGAAAATACCCAGAAGGGGAATAACTGGGTTGAATGGAGCTTCCAGTCCTAGTCTTCTGAGAATTCTCCATATTGATTTCCATAGTGGTTGCACCAGTCTGCACTCCCTCCAAAGTGAAGCAGTGTTCCTTTTTCCCCATAGCCTTGCCAACATTTGTTATCAGTTGATTTCTTAATGTCATCTCTTCTTTCTGGTATGAGATGATATCTCAATGTTCTTTTAATTGGCAATTCTTGAATGACCAGTGATGGTGAACATTTCTTCATATATTTGTTTGCCATTTGTATATTTTCATCTGAGAAATGTGTGTTCATCTCAGCTGCCCATTTTTGGAGAGGGTCTTTGAATTGGGGGGGGTTTATGTTTTTCAATTCTTGATATGTTCTTGATATAAGTCCTTTTTGTGAAGGGTTGCTGGCTAAAATTTTTTCCCATTCTGTGGGTTTTCTTTTAACCACGTTGGTCATATCTTTTGAAGTGTAGAAACTTTTCAATAATATGAGATCCCACTTGTTGATTCTTTGAAGCATTTCCTGTGCACTTTGCATTTTGTTCATGAGTACTCTTGACACTCTTATGTGTCCAGGACTTATACCTACCTTATCTTCTAGTAGATTTAGTGTTTCTGTTTTAATGTTTAGGTCTTTGATCCATTTAGACTTTAGTTGTATGCATGGTGATAGGCATGGATCTAGTTTCAGTCTTCTGCATGTGGAGAGCCAGTTTTTCCAACACCACTTATTAAAGAGGCTATCCTTCTTCCAGTGAACATGTTTAGCACCTTTGCCAAATATCAGGTGGCTGAGTGTCTTTGTACTTATACTTGCATCTTCTAATCTGTTCCATTGGTCCTCAGGTCTATTTCTTTGCCAGTACCATGCTGATTTTATCACTGTGGCTTTGTAGTATAGTTTCAATCAGGAATTGAGATGCCTCCTGCCTTGCCTTTATTGCCCAGAATTGCCTTTGCTATTCTAGGTTTCATCTGGTTCCAAATGAATTTTAGGAGTGTTTTCTCTAGATCTTTGAGATATGTCAATGGTATTTTGATTGGGATTGCATTAAATCTGTATGACAGTTTTGGGAGTATGGCCATTTTCACAGTGTTGGTTCTTCCTAGCCAAGAGCAAGGACTATCCTTCCATTTTTCTAATCTCCTCTTCAATCCTCTTTTTTAGCGTAGTATAACTTTCAGCATATAGGTCTTTTACATTCTTAGGTTGATTCCTAAGTATTTCATTTCTTAGATGCTACTGTAAAGGGCAATATTTCCATAATTTCTCTCTCGGTGCATTTCTTGTTTGTGTAAAGGAATGATATTGACTTTTCAGCATTGACTTTGTAGCCAGCTGCACTGCTGAATTTGTTTATTACCTCTAGTAGTATTTTAATGGAGTTTTTTGGGTCTTCTATATAGAGTATCGTGTCATCTGCAAATAGTGATAATTTAACTTCTTCCTTTCCTATCTTTATTCTTTTTATTTCTCTCTTGTCTGATTGCCCTGGCTAGTGTTTCCAGAAATATATTTAATAAGAGTGGTGATAGTGGACATCCTTATCTTGTTCCTGATTTTAAAGTGAAAGCTTGCAGTTTTTGTCCATTTAGTATAATATTGGCTGTTGGTTTGTCATAGATGGCCTTTATAAGGTTGATGTAGACAGCATGTATTCTGCGGTTCTGAAGGGTTTTTTATCATTACCATGTGTTGGACTTTATCCAAACCTTTTTCTGCATCTATTGAGATGACCACATGGTTTTTGTTTTTGGCTCTGTTGATGTGGTATATCACCTTTATTGATTTGCGTATATTAAACCATCCCTGCATTCCTGAAATGAACCCCACTTGTTCATGATGTATAATCTTCTTGATGATTTGCTGCATTCTATTTGCCAGTATTTTATTTAGAGTCTTTGCATCAGTGTTCATTGGTGAGATTGGCCTATAGTTCTCCTTTTTGGTTGGGTTTTCTCTGGTTTTGGTATCAGAGCAATACTTGCCTCCAGGAAAGATTTAGGGAGGATTACTTTCTTTTCAATTTCATTGAAGAGTTTAAGGAGTATTGGTATCAAATGGTTTCTAAATTTCTTGTAGAATCCATCAGGACCTGGGCTTTTCTTTGTTGGTAAGGTTATTTTAATTATATTTTCAATTTCAATAGATGATATTAGGTTATTCAAAATTGCTATATCTTGTTGGTTGAGCGTTGGTATTTCATATGTTTCTAGAAATCTGTCCATTTCCTCTGTGCTTTCCTTTTTCTGTGAATGGAGATTTTTCAAAGTAGGTATTTATGATCTTTTGAATTTCCACAAGATCTGTAGCAATTTTCCTCTTTTCAGTCCTTGTTGCATGAATTTTGTTTTTTTCTTTCTTTTTCTTGATAGGGTTAGCTAGAAGTTTATCAATTTTGTTTATTCTCTCAAAAAACCAACTTTTTGATTCTTTAATTCTTTATATTGTTTTTTTAGTTTCAATTGCATTGATTTATGCTTTAATATTTACTATTTCCTCTCTTCTATTAGCTTAGGGATTAGCTTGCTCTTCTATTTCTAGAAGCTTGAGATGAAGCATTAGGTTGTTTACTTGTGCTCGTTCTGTTTTCTTGATATTACAATTTATTGCTGTATATTTCCCTCTTAAGACCACTTTCATTGCACCTCACAGATTACAGTATGTTGTGTCTGCATTTTCATTGAATTGTAGGTATTGCTTTATTTCTTCTTTAATTTCATCTGAAGCCCACTGGTTGTTCAAAAGTTTGTTGTTTAATTTCCATGTATGCATGCAGGTTTTGCAATTCCTTTTGCAGTTAATTTCCTATTTCAGGTGCTATTGTGTGATATTATGCATGGGATAATTTAAATACCTTTGCATTTACTTAAGAATGTTTTATGGGATAATATATGGTCTATTTTGGAAAATGTCTTGTGTGCAGCTGAGAAGAATGTGTATTCTGATGTGGTTGGGTGGAACACTCTGTAAACATCTAGTAAGTCCAATTGCTCACAGGTATGATTCAATTCTATTATTTCTTTGCTGACTTTTTGTCTAGTTGATCTATCTCTTTGTGACAGTGTGTTGTTAAGTTTTTTTGTAATAATTGTGTTCTTTGTTTTTGGTTTTCCATATCCATTAGTATCTGTCTTATATAGTTGGGTGCTCCTGTGTTTGCTGCATATATATTTATAATTGTTAGTTCTTCTTAAATTTTTCCACTTATGAGTATGTAGTGACCTTCTTTGTCTCTTTTTATCATTTTAGGTTTGAAGTTCACATTTTTTTGCAAATAGAATAGTTACCCATGCTTTTTTCTGAGTTCCTGTTGCATGGAATATTGCTTTTCATCCTTTGACTTTTAATCTATGAGTTTCCTTTTGGGTCAGATGTGTTTCTTGTATACAGCATACTGTGGGATCTTGTTTCTTGATCCATCCTGTCAACCTGTTTCTTTTGATAGGTGAAATGAGGCCATTTACATTTTTGGATATCACTGATATGTACTGGTTTGACTTTGCCATGTTATGTTATGTTATGTTGTTTGCTTTCTGCTTTTCCCCCTTATTTAATTGCTTGTCCTACCTGCTGGTTTCTTTCTGTTCTGGGGATTGTGGTCATTTTTTATCTCTGTCTAGTATGTCTTTCAACACTCTTTCTAGGGTTGGTTTGGTGGATGTGAATTTCTTCAGTTGTTCTTTGTCATGGAAGTATCTTGTTTCTCCATTAAATTTGAGTGAAAGTTTTGCTAGATACATCAGACTGGGTTGAAAGTTGTTTTCTTTCAGGGCTTGAAATATCTCACTCCAAGTACATCTTGACTTGAGGGTTTGTACTGAAAAGTCAGCTGTGATTCTAATGGACTTTCCTCAATAGATGACTTTTGCCATTTCTCTAACAGCTTCCAGTATTCTGTTTTTAGGTTGTATGTCTGACATCTTAATTATTGTGTCTGGGTATAGATTTATGTTGATTGTGACTGCTTTGCATTCCATATGCCTCACTTATCTGCATATCAGATTTTTTATCCCTATGTTTTTGAAATTTTCTGCCAGTATTTCTGTGTATATTTTAGTTATGTCGTCTGTATTGACTCCAGAGTCTGCACTAATGCCTATTAAACTTATATTGTTGCTCTTGGCATCATCTTGAAGCTTCTGGATTGTCATTTCATGATGCTTTGTTGCTTTTAAAAGTTCTATCCTTTCAGGATCACTAATTGTGATCCTCTCCTCAAGGTCCAAAACCTTATCCTCAGCTTCATTTAAATGGTTTTGCATGCTTTGAATAGAATTTTTTGTTTCTTGGATGTCTCTTTCAGTTTGCTTCATGAATTATGCTTGTTTTCTATATTGTTCATTCAAGGTTTCAATCAGTTTCCCGTGCTCCTGTACTTTTTTCTGTATTTCTCCTTTAGCTTCCCTCAGCAACTCCTTAACTAAGGTTGTTACTTCTATCTTTACATGGGAAAGTACTTCTAATTTGATTTCCACTATGGCCTTATGGAGTTGTTTTTTTTATTTCATTTGCCATCTTTTCAGAGATTTTCAGTGTGTTTACTTTTGGGGTCCTCTAATTCATTGTCTCATGTACTTGCTGCTAATAGACTAGATGTTTGAGATTACATTTTGCTTTTTTGTTTTGCCATTTTCCCCTTTCGAGTTGGTGTTTAGTCCTTCAGACCTGCTAATGTCTGTCAACTGTTGTTAGTGTGTATCTTGGTGTTCTACTATAAAGTTGATGTTTGTCCAATTGCTGGATCCCACAATCAATAGGTGGGCCAGTCACCTGACTTCCTGCTGCAGGGCCTGTTGTTTGAGTCATATATTCTTCCTGGACTGACAAGCCTAGTAGTATTGATGTAGGTCAACTTTTAGTTCCTGCTAGTACATTATCTTCAGGTTATTCCAGTTCATCAAATCTCTCTGTCTATAATATTTGTGTCAGCTGAGGCCCTACTGTATCCCTATTGTTTGCGTATGTGTCTCATAAGCCCTTTTGATTTTCTTCAAGCTGGGGAGTCCTTCTCAGCACACTCCTCACTCTGCCTGATGTTTTCTCTGT
This sequence comes from Dolichotis patagonum, assembly GCA_004027295.1. Taxonomy (NCBI): domain Eukaryota; kingdom Metazoa; phylum Chordata; class Mammalia; order Rodentia; family Caviidae; genus Dolichotis; species Dolichotis patagonum. The sequence goes on from PVJX010003731.1 coordinate 16,334, forward strand.
GTAGAAGGCATCACCCTCACTCTTGGCAGACTTACCAAGGTCTTACAGTTAATTGGAGGGAGCTTTACTACTGGTCTTGTTTACCCATTGTACACCTCTATATTAGGGGCATTCTCACCACACTAACTGGAGCCAGCTGAGATCTTCTATTTTGATGAGGCAGTCATTTAATCTCCCTTCAGGCTAGCACAGATAATCTGCTGTAGTCCAAGGTTCCTGTGGGAGCAGTGTTCCAAGTTTGTCCCATGCATACTGGGATTCCACTGCTGGGGTGCACTGTCAGGGCCCAGGGCTGGATAATGGGCCTTGATCGCTGCCTGGAGTTCACTGAGCATAGTCTGGTTAGGCCTGCTGGTCCCTCTCATGCATTCTGGGGTGGCCTCAGATGCAGGGCATGGTCTTACTGCCTGGAAGTGGAGATCCAAGTTTTCCCCATGTGCCCTGGGATTCTGCCTCTGGGGCATGCACAGTCCCCAAAATATTATCATGGTCTTCTAATCATAGTAGGACATGTGATAGCTGATGAAACAGTTATGGCAAAATTCCATTGCATAAGCAATATCATTAGTTAAAGGATTCATCTCCTAAGGTTTCCTAATTTTCACCTCTTATTTGTACTATGTAATGAGGAGAAATACATTGTTCAGGAAGAATTCTTCTGTGGATTCTCTGACTTGTACAGTATTAGCTGTAACAGTGGAATCAATTCAGGTTTCTGGAATTGCTTCTGAGCTACCAAAATAATAAATAAAATAAATGACATTTCCTCTGGCATTATAAATGATTTTTGGCTAGACAGTAACACTAATGACTGAAGATATTGAATTATGTTGTATGCATATACTAACATGCCAGAATGAAACTCATTGCTTTATATAACTAATATGCACTAAAAAAAAGAGGAAAAATTTCAAAATTTGGTTAAAGTTCACTGCATAAATATAAACTATTACTGAGCCAGAGGTTTCACTAAGTCATTTTTCTTTTAAAATACTATTAAGTGTTTAGTGGTCAAGAATTTATTCTTAAATGTAATAAAAATAAACAGTAACCCACTATTCAGTTTAAGAAAGACAGGCAACACTATCAATATGGCTCAATTTTCATGTTCACTTCTAAGAACAACTGTCCAGATGATCACTACTATGTTTTATTTCTTTTATCGCTTTATATTTTATTCTATATTACTGTATTCCCACATGGTATAAAATAATGTTTTGAAGGTAAACTTGAAAAAATTGCATTATAAGTGTGTTTCATTTTGTTTTTCCATGGTCTTGTTTAGCTTAATGACTATACACTAAAGATCATTGTGTTTATTTCTAGAACATACCAAAACAAAAATTCCCATTTAAGACCTATACCTTAGATAGGTTCCATCCAACCCCTTCTTTTGTTTGTCACTATGAAGAAGCAAATTGATGGTACTAGTTACACAGAAAATGTCCAATGACTGGAGAAGATAACTATTTGGGGTGCTGGTGCAGTATTGAGTGATGCCTATAAAGAAAGGTTCATTGACGGGGAACTAGGGCAGGGGAGGCATAAAGGAAGAAAGAAAAAAGAAAAAAATGAGAAAAAGGGGAAAAATGGAAACAAAGTTTTTTAAATAAAGAGGGAAGAGGAACTGGATGGATGGGAGGGGAATGGGAAAAAAGAGAAATCAAGATATATCATGTACAGGTACAAATTTCCTATGATGAATGTGATCATTATATATTTCTAAATTGTACCAATAAACAGTCACAAAAAAATGATATCTGGCACAATGTAGCCCTGCCATAGTAAGGAATTCATAATGATCTCTTCACAAAGAGATCACCCTAGAGATTATGTAAATATATGAACTAAGATGAACTTTTTAAATAGCTGCATTGAGTCTGGGAACAAAATATATTTCAACAACACTGTTCTTCTAAGTGTGACAGAATCCCTAGGGGCTTGGAGAAATGAGATCAACACTATTATCCACAGTACCTACCCAGCTCAGTAATGAGATCCCAAGAGTCCACTCTTGCACTTGGTAATAACTGGGTACAATGAAAAGTTTCCTAATTGCTTTTCTATCTTTAAGGAGCAAATGTGCTCATTAAGCAAGTTAGTGGAGATTAAGATTATCCTGTGTGCAGAGGGAGATCCTCCAAATGTAATGATAACCACTAATAATAAATCACAGCATAGTACACTGGCTGTCCCAGCTCCCTCTTCAGAACATAACTACCCTAAGCACAAAGGGGAGATTGCTTAGGAAGTAAAAAGAAAACTGCTTCTTTTTCACGTTCAGGACAGGAAAAAGGAGGAAATGATACAAATGGCCAAAATAGCAAAGTATATCTTTTTTTGATATTTGATTCATTAATCTCTCACTCCTGTGAGAAATTACAAAACATTTTAAAATATACACTTTTTAAATTTTGTGTTGTAAATCTATACTATGCAGTGTTAAGGCAGACAAGAAAGAAAATGGGCAATACCAGTAAGGGCATGTTTTGGGCTACTGCACTTACAGGCTGCAAAGATACATAACAGAGATGAGTCTGGCTTTTATTAGTGCATGGCTGCTGGGTTCCAGCTCCCTCAGAGGGTTTGGTATTGATCTTTGAAAAACATTTGTGTTATTTTTGTCTAAAGATTGTAAAGGAGCACTGCTATTTGAAGCCTACTAAATTTTTAGAATCCTGTGAGAAACTAGTAAGACTTTCAGTTCAGGTTTCTGGTGGTCTTAATATTTTTGTTAATTTGTTTTTAAGCATAGGAAGATGTGTTGGGGCACAACTATAATATAAGAACACATTTATAAAATAGAAAACATAAGTGTTCCATGATACAAATTTCTAAGTCATACCAACAAACCAAAAAGTAATTAGTGGTCTCTGACAAATTTTCTGCTTCTGCTGAATTCAATAGCCCTTGACAGTGTGTAAGCCCAACTGCATACCTCTGATAAGCATTGAGTTAGAGTAATTGTCTATACCTTAAGGAATCCTGGGCTAGTCAAGGACTCCTTTAACTATAAAAGTTGCCTCCTCTTGTTCCTGGAATGTTTCTATATTATGATAACTCCTTTGTTCCATTAAATCTGTCCAACACCAGCCTGGTGGCAATGCATGTGACCAATTATAGAACATTTTGTCATTTGTTTTGTACCTCCCACTTCTAAATGCTGTATAAACTAAACTCTTTGTAAACTCAGTGTTGTTGCCTTAGAGAATGATCTTGTAACAGTTTGTTGGCAGGCGGAATGATCCCACAATTCTCTGCCAGCATAAAGATTGAACAGCAAAGAGGAAGGTGCCACACAGAGTATGTAGCTGAGCTCTGCCCCAGCTCGCTCTGCTGGGGTGGCCCTCATGCCTCTGCCCACCCGCCTCCAGCTACCACAGCAGCATGGAGAAAGGCGCCACAGGAAATCACCAAGCTCCACTCTGGCTCACGCTGCTGGGTGTACCTGTGCACTGCTCCCCCCCACCACCACCACCACAGCACAGAGAAAGGTGCTGTGCACAGTAAGCTGAGCTCCACCCTGGCTTGCACTACTGAGTGAGCCTGAGCTACTCAGTGACTCAGGCAACTCCTGGCCTCTACCATGTGGAGGAAGAACACCAAACTCCACCCTGGCTCTTGCCACTGGCCGCGTCTGTGAGCCTCAACCCTTCCCCCACAACCACCACTGCAACACTGAGGAAGGCACCAAGCAGAGTAAGTAGTCCAGCTCTGCCGCGGCTCGCACCACTGGGTGTGCCTGAGTGACTCTGCACCTCTGGCTGCCCCCAGCCTCTACCATGTGGAGGAATAACACCAGGCTCTTCCCAGGCTCATGCCATGGGGCATGCTTGCATGCCTAATCCCCCACCCCAATGCAGCTGCATGGAGGAGCTCACACTGAGATCAGCCCCAGCTCAGGCCACTGGGCATGCCTGCATGCCTCAGTACCTCCCTGCCACTGCCATGCAAAAGGAAGAACACGAAGCTCCGCCCTGGCTCAGGCAGCTGATTTGTACCTGCCTGCGTCAATGCCTTCCCACTGCTACTATGTACTCTTCAGGCCCAGCCCACTGAACCATGCCTGTGAACCAACAAGCTCCTCCCATATGCTGACCCTGTGGACTGCCACATCCACCTGCATCAGCCTGCTGCCCTCGGCTACCCTACCCACATCTTAAACAAAGCACTGCTGTGAACATTTGGTTCCCACTCTCCCTCTCAAATCATTGAACTGCAGTGGATTGGTAGTGCTGGTTTGACAAGAGGCTTGGTGGCCCCTGACCCAGACAGAACACCCCGGTAGGTTCTGGTCACTATGTACCCAACAATCGGGTGGACATAAACCACAGAGTAGGGCCCTAGGAGACACATTGCCAACAGTTGTGACTATTGGGACTAAATAACCAGATATTAGACCAGAAAATGAAAATGAAACACCAAAATGCAATCTCAAACATCTACTCCATCAGGTGCAAGAATAGGCAACAGAGAAATGGAGCACTTTAAAAGTCATACACAGGAAATCTCTGAAAAGACAGCAAATGAAGTAAAGAAACAAATCCATGAGGCTATAAAGGAAATTAACTTAGAAGTGATGGCTTATGTAAAGACAGAAATAACAACCTTAGTAAAGGATTTGCTCAACATAGCTAGGGAAGAAATAGATAAAAAAAATACAGGAACATGGGAAATTGGTTGAAACCTTGAATGAACAAGTTAGAAAACAAGCAGAACCCATGAAAGAGGATTTTTTATTTTTTATTTTTTTAAATTTTATTTGAAGAGAAAAAAAAGCAGAATAAAGGGAGCAATAATACAGAATTCCAAGAAAAAAGGAAAAGAACAACAAAAAAAAACCTAAGAAATTATTACTAGACAAATTACATACTGATTTCTTGGAAATCATTGTTCAAATTACAAAGTTAAAACATGTAAAGTAGACATTCAAATAGTGAGACTGTTAACAGTTCTGCTCCATGATCTGATAAAAACAGCAATATGGTTATCCATCTTACCCACTCAAATATACATTCAATTATATCAAAAGGGTAAACTTAAACACAACAAAACAGAACAAAGTGGATCACAAGAAAGCAATGTAAGAGACATAAATTTCAAAGCTAGACAATTGGAGATATTCACTTTCTATCATATTGGCTCTTGTTTTCTTCCAAATAGTTGTCCATATTGTCACATACAGGAAATTCACATGAAACAACACAGTATGGATATAGAATTGATCTGAACAGGACAAGGAGGGCATTTCAGGTCTTCAAGACTAGACATTAGGGAGAGAAGACAAGATGGCAGACTGGTAGGTAGCAGGAGAGAGACCCTCCCTGAGAGAGACAGCTCAAATGCCAGAATAAAACACCCTCAAGAGACCCAAACAGAGAGAAATAGATTCTCACAACCCACAAAGAAACTAAAGTGAAAAAAAACGCTCGAGTATGAGGTCCTGGGGCTACTATTAGTTGAGATAAGATCAGCGAGCATGGCACCCTCCTTGAGATGCCTGAATTCCTGCCTGACCTGAACAAGCGATCCATGCCGAAGCGACTGGCTTGAGCCACCGGAGCTTGGAGCTGAACAGCCCTGCGTGCAGCTCGCTGGGACCAGCTCTGCACATGACCCACCCAGAGGCACCATGAATTCCCACTGCAACTGCGCTGAAGTCGTAGGTCGGGGAGCCCAGCAGTTCTCTGGGATGCGGCAAGTCTTGGGAATAAGACCCTCCCACGGGAAAGGGGAAACACACTGGAAGACACGTTGGATTTGGGCAGGACAGCCCTAACTCCATGAGGAAGTGGGTTCAGCTTGTTACTCCCCTCACTGAGCGGATTGGTGGAATCTGCTTGGACTAGGCTGCGCCCCTGGTGGGGACTCAGTTACTTCCCTGAGATCAGTGCACACTGACACAGTGAAGGCCTGCAAAGGTTGACTGGCCCAGAAGGGAGGAGCTAGGGCACACTGCCTGTGGGTGAACTCTAATCTCTGATAACCCTTTGAAGAGGGCTAAAGCTCCTAGGCTGCGCCCTCTAGAGAGCCTTAAACAACAAGAAAAGGATCTGGAAATTAAACTGCGCACTTGCATGGAAGGAACCAAAAACATGACAAAAGGGAGAAATAAGAAAACACTCCCAGTCCCCAACCCTGAGAACATTGATCCAGGAGAGGTAAATACAAAAGAGACTGAGGGCAGCAAAAATGCAACATCATTCACAGCGTTAGCGGACATAAAGAGATATTTTTAGGGCCTCGTAAGCAAGACCAAAACTGAAATATTAATTCAAATTAAACAAGAGATAAGTAGATTAATAAAAGAAAGCCTGGGCACATCTCAAGAAGACACAGACAGAAGAATGGAGGAACACAAATGGAGAGAATAATTTAATGAAGAATTCAGCAAAAACCTAGAATTTATGAAGCAGATTCAAAGGGATTATCAGGAAACTAAAGACTTGATAGAAAGCTGGCAAAACTGCTTGAAAGGAACCAAAGATGGACTATCAAAAATTGAACACAGGCTTGCAATGTGGGGTCATGAAAGGGAAGACCTCTTAAAAATAACAAGGGAGCAGGCAGTAAAAATACAAAGACTGGAAGATGACAAGAGGATCTATAACTTAAGAATAAAGTACGTGAATGAAGAAGCAGGAATCAAACCAGAGGAATTACAAAGGCTATTCACAGCAATTATTAAAGAAAATTGCCCAGGCATAGAAAAAAGAAATGATATGCAGAAGTATGAAGCATACAGAACTCCAGCCACCTAGAAAACAAACAGAGCTACACCCAGATGCATAATAATCAAGATCCCAGAAATTCAATATAAGAACAGAATATTAAAATCCATCAGAGAAAAGAAACAGATCACTTATAAAGGAAAACCCATCAAAATCACAGCAGACTTCTCGACACAGACCATCAGGTCAAGAAGAGCTTGGAGTAAAATAATTCAAGCGCTGAAGGAGAACAATCTCCAGCCCAGATTTGTGTATCCTGCAAAACTCTCTCTAGAAATTAATGGAGAAAAAAGATGCTTCCATGACAAAGAGGAGCTAGGAGAATTTGTGACCAAGAGTCCAACCCTACAAAAAATACTGAGGGACATTCCAAGGAGAGAGAACAAGAATACAAGCATTTCAGAAACAGTGGCAGAGAGGCCTCAGTGAACGAGGCAGACAGTGAAGTGGAAGAGAAAAATAGACTATCAATGGCATAAAAATAGAATATCAGAAATGAGGCAAAGAAGATTGGCTATAATCTCTAATATAGAGGGCCTCGAAATACTAACAGAGAGAAACACCGGTAGAGTAGATCAGGAGATAGGGTTCATTGAGCTGCTCTATATAGGGAGGCAGTGGGACCCAAAACAAGCAGTGCACCCCATGGGAGTGAAAGGGGAGGAATTGTCTAAAAAAGGGAGGCAGAGGATATTGTTAGTGGGGTAACAAGATTTAAAATTGACATTATTCTCACCACTCTGCTTGGATGGATTATGTGCTCTTCCATTTTGTCTACTTACACTAGACTTGAGGACATGGTCAGCTATCACAAAAATAAAAGGCCATATTATGGTAATCACCCCTAATTTTCTTATCAACTTAATCTGAAGTGCTTTATAACTTATTACTGTCTTATTATGGCTGATCTTATTTGAATCTGGTTTGTTAGTTTGCTACTTTGTATGGACTGATTTTATTTAAATCTGTTGTGATGGATAGTATCAAGTCTAAGAGTATAGGCAACTACACTGAAGATGACAAGATTCACTAAGATACCCACTCTGGTTTGATTATTACTTGCATTTGAAGTCTTATAATGTCTCTAATGCTTTGTTTTTATTAATGTTGTTATATACTGCTGAGACACCATGGTAACCATTGTAGATCACCGTGTATTGTGGTTTTATGTGACTTTTCTGCCTCATGCTTTTCTAGGAATTGTTTTATCTTGCTTTGTTTTGTTTTTCCTGCTAGTACAGAAATGATAGATATACATGTAGAGACTCATGCATGTGTAGAGCTTAAAAACAGTTTACAAGAACCAACTATATAACACATGTTGAAATAAACAACTGCTTTGAAGAAAAAGAGACCCAGTGCTGATTCCATAATGTCATGATGTGAAGTCCAGCAAAACTATCACTTTTTGTTCAAAGTGATCTTAGCTTGCTTTGCCTTGTTTAAGTTAAACACACATGAAGGTGTGGACAGCTGTTTTGAGGAGAATGAGAGACACTATGACAGCCATTCATGGCTTCCCTAATGTCTGGTCTTGAAGACCAGTAATGCCCTCCTCGTCCTGCTCAGATCAATTCCAAACTAGGATGTTTCATGTGAATTCCCTATATGTGACAATGTGGACAACTATTTGGAAGAAAACAAGAGTCAATATGATAGAGAGTGAATATCTCCAATTGTCTAGCTTTGAAATTTATGTCTTACATTGCTTTTTTGTGATCCGCTTTGCTCTGTTTTCTTGTGTTTAATTTTACCCTATTGATATAATTGCAAGTATATTTGAGTGGGTAAGATGGATGACCATATTGCTGTTTTTGTCAGATCGCGGAGCAAAACTGTTAACAGTCTCACTATTTGAATGTCTACTTTACATGTTTTAACACTGTAATTTGAACAATTATTTCCAAGAAGTCAGTATGTAATTAGTCAAATAATAATTTCTTAGGTTTTATTTTTGTTGTACTTTTCCTTTTTTCCTTGGAATACTGTACTGTCACTACCCTTTATTACATTTTATTTTGTTTTGTTTTTTTTCTCTTTAAATAAAATTATAAAAAAAGAAAAAAAAAGACTAGACTTTAGGCAAGCCAAGAATGGCTGTCACAGTGTCTCTCATTCTCCTCAAAACAGCTGTCCATACCTTCATGTGTGTTGAACTTAAACAAGATAAACCAAGCTAAAATCATTTTGAACAAAAAGTGATAGTTTTGCTGGACTTCACATCATGACATTATGGAATCAGCACTAGTTACTGTAGTGTCTCTTTTTCTTCAAAGCAGTTGCTCATTTCAACATGTACTATATAGTTGTTTCTTGTAAACTGTTTATAAGCTCTACACATGCATGAGTCTCTAAATGTATATCTATAATTTCTGTATTAGAGGGAAAAACAAAACAATGCAAGATGAAACAAAGCCATTCCTAGAAAAGCGAGAACCAAAAAGTCACATAAAACCTCAATAAAAGGTGATCAACAATGGTTACCATGATGTCTCAGCAGTATATAGCAATATTAATAAAAATGAAGCATTGGAGACATTATAAGACTTCAAAAACAAGTAATAATCAAACCAGAGTGGGTATCTTAGTGAATCTTGTCATCTTCATTGTAGTTGCCTATACTCTTAGACTTGATGCTATCAATCATAACAGATATAAATAAAACCAGCCAATACAAAGTTACAATCTCACAAACCAGATTCAAATAAGATCAGTCATAATAATACAGTATAAGTTATACAGGGATTCAGATTAAGTTGATAGGAAATTAGGAATGATTACCATAATATATCCTCTCATTTTTGGGATAGCTGACCATGTCCTCAAGTCTAGTGTAAGTAGAAAAACTGGAACAGCACGTAATCCCTCCAAGCAGAGTGTTGAGAATAATGTCAATTTTAAATCTTGTTACCCAGTTAACAATATCCTCTGCCTCCCTTTTTTAGACAATTCCTCCCCTTTCACTCCCGTAGGGTGCACTTCTTGTTTTGGGTCACACTGCCTCCCTATATAGAGCATCTCAATGGACCCTGTCTCCTGATCTACTCTGCCTGTGTTTCTCTCTGTTAATATTTCAATACCATCTATACTAGAGATTACAGCCAATCTTCTCTGCCTTATCTCTGCTATTCTGTTTTTCTGCCATCGTTTGTCCATTTTTCTGTTCCACTCCACTATCTGCCCTGTTCACTGAGGCCTCTCCGCCACTGTTCCTGAAGTGCTCGTATTCTGGTTCTCTCTCTCTAAAATGTCCTTCAATATTTTTTGTAGGGTTGGATTGGTTGTCACAAATTCTTCAAGTTCCTCTTTGTCATGGAAGCATCTTTCTTCTCCATTAATTTCTAGAGAGATTTTTTGCAGGATACATCAATCTGGGCTGGAGGTTGTTCTCCTTCAGGGCTTGAATTACTTCACTCCAAGCTCTTCTTGACCTGATGGTCTGTGTTGAGAAGGCTGCCATGATTTTGATGGGTTTTCCTTTATAGGTGATCTGTTTCTTTTATCTGATGGCTTTTAAAATTCTGTTCTTATATTGAATTTCTGGGATCTTGATTATTATGTGTCTGGGTGTAGCTCAGTTTGGGTTTTAGGTGGCTGGAATTCTGTATGCTTCATACCTCTGCATATCATTTCTTTTTTCTATGCTTGGGAAATTTTCCTTAATAATTTCTGTGAATAGCCTTTGTAATTGCTCTGTTTTGACCCCTGCTTCTTCATTCACATGCTTTGTTCTTAAGTTATAGATCCTCTTGTCATATTCCAGTCTTTGTATATTTACTGCATGCTCCCTTGTTATTTTTAAGAGATTTTCCCTTTCATGATCACACATTGCAAGCCTGTTTTCAATTTTTGATAATCTATCTTTGGTTTCTTTCAAGCACTTTTGCCAGCTTTCTATGGAATGTTTAGTTTCCTGGTAATCTCTTTGAATCTGCTTCATGAATTCTAGGTTTTTTTGTATTCTTCATTAAATTTTTTTCTCCTTTTGTGTTCCTACATTCTTCTGTCTGTGTCTTCTTGAGTGGTGCCCAGGCTTTCTTTTATTAATCTACTTATCTCTTATTTAATTTGAATTAATATTTCAGTTTTGGTCCCGCTTGCAAGGTCCTGAAGATATTGCTTTATGTCTTCTAACGCTGTGTTTGATGTTGCATGTTTGCTGCCCTCAATCTCTTTTGTATTTACCTCTCCTGGATCAATGTTCTCAGGTTTGGGGTTTGGGGTTTTTTTCTTATTTCTCACTGTTGTCATGTTTTTGGTTCCTTCCCTACAAGTGTATAGTGTAATTCCCAGACCCTTTTCTTGTTGTTTAAGGCTCCTCTAGAGGGCACAGGCTAGGAGCTTTTACCCTCTTCAGTCAGCTATCAGAGATTAAAGCTCAAGCATGGGCAGTGTGTGCTGGCTCCTCCCCTCTGGGCCAGTCAACCTTTGCAGACCTTCACTGTGTCAGTGTGTGCTGAGCTCAGGGCATTAATTGTAGCAACTCTCTGGGTCCCTGCCAGGGGCACGGCCCAGTCCAAGCAGATTCCACCAATCCACTTGGTGAGGGGAGCAACCAACTGAAGCCACTTCCTTATGGAGTTAGGGCTGTCCTGCCCAAATCCAACATGTTGTCCAATCAGTTGCCCCTTTCCTGTGGGAGGGTCTTATTTCCATCACTCACCATGTGTTGATGCAGGTCCCTGAGAACTGCTGGGCCCCCTGACCTCCGACTTCAGCACAGCTGCAGTGTGAATTCACAGTACCTCTGGGTGGGTCGCGTGCAGGGCCAGGTCTGGGCGAGCTGGACGCAGGGCTGTTCAGCTCCACACTCCGGTGGCTCAAGCCAGTTGCTTCAGTGTGGATCAGTTGGTCAGGTCTCTGGCAGGAATTCAGGTGGCTTGAGGAGGGCACCATGCTCACTGATCTTAGCTTCTCTAATGGTAGTCCCAGGACCTCATATTTGAGCAATAATTTGCACTTTAGTTTCTTCCTTGGTTGTAAGAGTCCATCTCTCTCTGTTTGGGTCTCTCCAGGGTGTTCTATTCTGGCATTTGAGCTCACTCTCTCAGAGAGGTTCCCTCTCCTGCTACCTACCAGTCCACCATCTTTGGTCTTCCCCCCATGAAACAGTTTCCAAGATATCCAAAAAACAAAAATTCTATTGGAAGCTGGCAAACCATTTAAATGAAGTGGAGGATAGAATTTCACACCTTCAGGATAGGATCACAGATAGCGACCAGGAAAAGATAGAACTTATAAAAACAACTGAGCAGCATGAAATGATAATCCCACAGCTTCAAGAAGACACCAAGAAAAATAATGTAAAACTAATAGGCATTAGTGAGGAGACAGGAGACTACACAAAGGACTTAACTAAGCTATTCACAGAAGTAATAACAGAAAATTTCCCAAACATGGGATAAAAAATCTGACATATAAATAAGTGAGGCATATAAAATGCCAAACAGTCATAACCAACATAAATCTACACCCAAACATACAATAATTAAGATTCCAGACATACAGCATAAAAACAGAATACTAAAAGCTGTTAAAGACACAATTCACCTAACAAGGAAAGCCTATTAGAATCACAGGAGACTTCTCAGCACAGACATTCAGGTTAAGACCAGCTTGGAGTGAAGTATTTCAAGCCCTAAAAGAAAACAACTTTCAACCCAGACCAATGTACCCAAAAAAACTGCCTTACAAATTTAATGAAGAAACAAGATGCTTCTATGACAAAGATTAACTGAAGAAATTCATGTCCACCAAAGTAACCTTAGAAAGAGTGCTGAAAGACATCCAAGATAGAGATAAAAATGATCACAATCCCCAGAACAACAACAGAAACAAACCACCAGGCTTGGCAAGAAATTAAACAAGGGAGAAAAAGCAAGAAACTAACAATAGGAACACAACATAGCAAAGTCAAGCCAGTACATATCAGTGATATCCATAAATGTAAATGGGATCAATTCACCTATCAAAAGAAACAGGTTGATGGGATGGATCAAAAAACAGGATCCCAGAATATGCTATATACAACAAACACATCTGGCTCTAAAAGAAATTCATAGATTAAAAGTCAAAGGATGGAAAACAGTGTTCTATGCAACAGGAACCCATAAAAATTCAAAGGTAGCTATTCTATTTGCAGACAAAGTGAAGTTCAAACCTAAAAGAAATAAGAGATAAAGAAGGCCACTACATACTTGTAAGTGGAAAACTACAAGATGAAGAACTAACAATTATAAATATATATGCACCAAATACAGGAGCACCCAACTATATAAGGAATATATAGGACATGAAAAAACCAAGTACACAACAACACAATGATAATAGTAGAAATTAACACTTCACTGTCACAAAGAGATAGATCAACTAGCCAAAAAGTCAGCAAAGAAAAAACAGAACTGAATCACAGCTGTGAATGAATAGATTTAGTGCATGTTTACAGAATGTTCCACCCAATCAAATCAGAATATGCATTCTTATCAGCTGCACAGGGAACATTCTTTAAAATAGACCATATATTAACTCATAAAGCATTCTTAAGTACATGCAAAGGGAACAAAATTATCCCATGCACAATATCCAATCATAGTGCACTAAAATTGGAAATCAATGGCAAAAAACCTTTCAAAACCTGCATAAATACATGGAAATTAAATAATAACCTTCTGATCAACCAGTGGGCTGTAGATGAAATTAAAGAAGAAATAAAACAATACCTAAAATATAATGAAAATGCAGACACTTCGTACTGTAACTATGGGATGCAATGAAAGCAGTCCTAAAAGGAAAATATATAGCAATAAATAGTCACATCAAGAAAACAGAATGAGCACAAATAAATAACCTAATGCTACATCTCAAGCTCCTAGAAAAGGAAGAGCAAGTCAAACCTGAAGCTCATAGAAGAGAGGAAATTGTTAAGTTTAGAGCAGAAATTAATGCAATTGAAACCAAAATATATAAAGAATTAATGCATCAAAGAGCTGGTTTTTTGAAAGAATAAACAAAATTGATAAACCCCTACCAACCTTATAAAGAAAAAGAAAAAACCCAAAACCATGCAATAAGGACTGAAAAGAGGGAAATTATAACAGATCCTGTGGAAAGCCAAAAGATCATGAACACCTACTTTCAAAATTTCTACTCACATAGGGTGGAAAATATAGAGAAAATGGATTTCTAGAATCATATAAAATACCAAAGCTCAATCAAGAAGATATAACAATTTTGAATAACCCAATATCAGCTACTGAAATTGAAAATGTCATTAAAAACTAACCATCAAAGAAAATCGCAGTCCTGATGGATTCACAGCTAAATTCTATAAGAAATTTAGAGAAGATTTAATGCCAACACTCCTTGACCTCTTCAATGAAATTGAAAGAAAAGCAGTCCTTCCTAAATCTTTCTTGGAGGTAAGTATTACTCTGATACCAAAACCAGAGAAAGACCTAACCAAAAAGGAGAACTATAGACCAATCTCACTAATGAACATTAATGCAAAGATCCTCAACAAGATACTTGCAAATAGAATGCAGCAAATCACCAAGAAGATTATATACCATGACCAAGTGGGATTTATTCCAGGAATGCAGGGATGGTTTAACATATGCAAATCAATAAATGTAATACAACACATCAACAGAGTGAAAAATAAAAATCACATGATCATTTCAATAGATGCAGAAAAAGCTTTTGATAAAGCCCAACACCCATTCATGATAAAAATCCTACAGAATAGATGGTATGTATCTCAATCTCATAAAGGCCATTTACGACAATCCAACAGCCAATATTATACTAAATGGACCAAAACTGAAAGCCTTCACTCTAAAATCAGGAAAAAGAAAATGATGTCCACTATCACCACTCCTTTTCAATATAGTTCTAGAAATATTAGCCAGAACAATCAGACAAGCATAAAAATAGGAAAAGAAGAAGTTAAATTATCATTATTTGCAGATGACATGATCCTGTACGTGGAAGACCCCAAAAACTCCATTAAAGTACTACTGATAAACAACTTCAGCAGTGTAGCTGGATATAAAGTCAACACCCAAAAATCAATAGCATTGCTCTACACAAACAAAAAACTCACTGACAGAGAGGGAAAGATGGCGGAATAGTAGGTAGCAGGATATGGATCCTCTCTGAGAGAGACAGCTCAAATGCCAGAACAGAACACCCTGGAGATACCCAAACAGAGGGATATCAATTCTCTCAACCCAGGAAGAAACTGAAGTGAAAGAAACTACTCAGATATGAGGTCCTGGGGCTACCATTAGAGAAGCTAAGATCAGAAAGCAGGGTGCTTTCGCCAAGCCACCTAAATTCTTTCCCCAGATAGACCTGAGCAACCGAATCTGCACTGATGCGACTGGCTTGAGTGGCCCCGAGTGTGGAGCTGAACAGCCCTGCATGCGACCCGCCCAGAACTGGCCCTGCACTTGACCCACCCTGAGGCACCATGAATTCACGCTGTAGCCTCACTGAGGACAGAGGTTGGGGAGCCCAGAAGTTCTCAGGGACCGGCATCAACCCAAGGTGAGTGATGGGAACAAGACCCTCCCATGGGAAAGGGGCAGCGAGCTGGATGACACATTGGAGTTGTGCAAGATGGCCCCTAACTGTGTAAGGAAGTGGCTTCATTTGGTTGCTCCCCTCACAGAGTGGATTGGTGGGATCTGCTTGGACTGGGCAGTGACTCTGGCCGGGAGCCAGTCGGTGGTCACGAATTAATTCCCTGAGTGTGGTGCACTCTGACACAGTGAAGGCCCGTGAAGGTTGACTGGCCCAATGGGGAGGAGCCAGCATACACTTCCCTTGCTTGCACTTCAGCCTCTGATAGCAGACTGCAGAGGGTAGATGCCCCTAGCCTGCATGCTCCAGAAGAACCCTAACCAACAAGAAAAGGGGCTGGGAATTACACTATACACTTGTATGGAAGGAACCAAAAACATGATGAGAGAGAAATAAGAAAAAACTCCCAGCCCCCAACCCTGAGAATATTGATCCAGGAGAGGTAAATACAAAAGAGATTGAGGGCAGCAAACATGCAACATCAAACACAGGCATAAAGAGATATCTTTGGGACCTTGTAGATCAAAACTAAAATATTAATTCAAGTTAAACAAGAGATAAGTAGATTAATAAAAGAAAGACTGGGCACCTCTCAAGAAGACACAGACAGAAGAATGGAGGAACACAAAAGGAGAGAAATGTTGAATGAAGAATATAAAGAAACCTAGAATTCATGAAGCAGATTCAAAGAGATTACCAGGAAACTAAAGACTCCATAGAAAGTTGGCAAAACTGCTTGAAAGAAACCAAAGATAGACTATCAGAAATTGAACACAGGTTGGAATTTAGGGTGCTGAGCCATCCAGCAGCCAGCCTTCCACCCTGGTAAGTGACTGTGGTCTGGTAAGCCATGGCCACCCCAGGGTGGGGAAACAAGAAGCATCAGCTTGTTTTGTTTGGTTTAAGTTCAACAGACATGAAGTTACGGACAGCTGTTTTGAAGAGAATGGGGGACACTATGACATCCATTCTTGGCTTCCCAATTGTCTGGTCTTGAAGACCTGAAATGCCTTCCTTGTCCTGTTCAGATCAGTTCCATACTATGTTGTTTCATGTGAATTCCCTGTATTTGATGATATGGACAACTACTTGGAAGAAAACAGCAGTCAATATGATAGAGAGTGAATATCTCTGACTGTCTTGCTTTGAAATTTATGTCTCTTACATTGCTTTCTTGTGATCTGCTTTGTTCAGTTTTGTTGTGTTTAATTTTACCCTTTTGATATAATTGCATGTATGCTTAAGTGTGTAAAATGGATGACCATATTACTGTTTTTGTCAGATCATGGAGCAGAACTGTTAACAGTCTCACTGTTTGAATGTCTACTTTGCATGTTTTAATTTTGTAGTTTTAACAACTATTTCCAAGATATCAGTATGTAATTTATCAAGTAATTATTTCTTAGTGTTTTTCATTTTGTTTTGTTCTTTTCCTTTTTTCCTTGGAATCCTGTATTGTTACAACACTTTATTCTGTTTTGTTTGGTTTGGGTTTTTTCTCTTTAAATAAAATTTTGAAAAATCTCACTGAGAGAGAAATTATGGAAATATCATCTTTCAAAATAGCATCTAAAAAATAAGATACTTAGGAATCAACCTAAGAAAGAATGTAAAATATCTATATTCTGAGGAGGAAAAGAAAATGCGCTAAAGGATATAACAGCATGAATGTTTAAGTGTGTGGGATTGATAACCATATTACCAAGTTTTTGTTGGATCATTGAACAGAACTGTTTACAGCCTCACTGTTTGTTCACTTTGTATGCCTTAATTTTGTAACATGAACAATTATTTCTAAGAAGACAATGTGTAATTTATCAAGTAGTTATTTCTTATTTTTTTGAAATTCTGTATTATTTCTACCCTTTTTTCTGTTTTTCTTTTTTCTTTTTAAATAAAATTTTTAAAAAAACCAAGACCTATATTCTGAAAAATATAAAACCCTAAAAAAGGAGATTGAATATGATATTAGTAAATGGAAGGATAAACCTTGCCCTTGCTTAGAAGTACCAACATTGTGAAAATGGCCATACTCCCAAAACTGTTATACAGATTTAACATAATCCCAATCAACATACCATCAACATATCTTACAGATCTAGAAAAAATATACTTAACATTCATCTGGAAACAGAAGAAACCTAGAATAGCAAGGGCAATTCTGGGCAACAAAGGCAAGATGGCAGGCATTTCAATCCCTGATCTGAAAATATACTACAAAGCCACAGTGATAAAATCAGCATGTTACTGGCAAAGAAATAGACCTGAGGATCAATGGAACAGATTAGAAGATACAAACACTACTAGAAAGGCATTCAGCCACCTTATATTTGACAAATGGGCTAAACATGTTCACTGGAAAAAAGATAGCCTCTTTAATAAATGGTGTTGGAAAAATTGGCTTTCCACATGCCAAGGACTGAAAATAGACCCATGCCTATCACTATATACTAAACTGAAGTCAAAATGGGTCAAGGATCTAAATATTAAGACAGAAACACTAAATCTACTGGAAGACTAAGTAGGTAAAAACATTGAAGATATAGGGGTAGGAGAGAATTCATGAATAAAACACAAACAACACTGGAAATACTTCAAAGACTCAACAACTGGGATCTCATATTACTAAAAAGTGTTTGCACTTCAAAAAAAATCACCAACAAAGTCAACAGAAAACCCACAGAATGTGAAAAAATCTTAGCCAACAATCCCTTAGATGAAGAACTTATGTCCAATACATATAAAGAACTGAAAAACACCAAGCCCCCCCCAATTCAAAGACTCTCTCCAAAAATGGGCATCTGAGATGAACACACAGTTCTCAGATGAAGATATACAAATGGCAAATAAATATATGAAGAAATGTTCACCATCACTGGTCATTCGAGAAATGCAAATTAAAACAGCACTGAGATTCATCTCACCCCAGAAAGAATGGCTGCCATGAAGAAAACAACTGACAACAAATGTTGGTGAGGATGCAGGGAAAAAGGAACACTGCTCCACTGTTGGTGGGAGTGCAGGCTGGTGCAAACACTATGGAAATCAGTATTGAGATTCCTAAAAAAACTAGGATTTGAAGTTCCATTCAATCCAGCTATCCCCCTCCTGGGTATTTTCCTGGACAAATTGAGAACATCAGGTCACAGTGATATATGTGCACCTATGTTCATAGCAGCACAATTTGTGATAGATAAATCTTGGAAATAACCAAAATGTCCATCAACTGCAGAGTGGATGAAAAAGATGTGGTATTTTTATACAATGGGATACTACTCAGCCATAAAAAATGATGATCTTGTGGCCTTTATAGGTAAATGGAGCCACCTTGAAAATATTCTCATTAGTGAAATAAACAGGACCCACATGAGTAAATATCACATTGTCTCTCTAGTGTAAAAAATAACAAGAACTGACCAAATACTGGGATCCAAAGAGTATGATAGATATTGTGACAGTGAAAGGGAAGGAAATTGCTCTAAAGAATATAACAGTATGTATAAAGTGTAAGATAATTGACCATATTACTGAATTTCTGTTGGAACATTGAACAGAAGAATTTGAACTATCAAAGTTTGAGTGTCTAACCACTTTTTATGCTTTGATTTTGTGACTTTGGCAACTATTTTTTAAGATGACATTGAGTAATGTATCAACTAGGGATTCTATGATTAGAATTTTTTTCTTTTCCTTTTTTAATTTGGTATGGTTCTACCCTTCTTTTCTGCTTTACTATTTTCTTTTATTTCTTTAAAAAAATGAAAAGAAAAATATGCAGTATAACAACCATTGTTAAATTTCTTTCATTCTGTTGTGAAAATCTATATTGATATTATTTTGAGTTTGCTATTGTTGTCTATGCCTTTTGCTTTTTGTCCTTTTTTTCTGACATTTCTCTTTTTTAAATAAAAGAAAATGATTAAACAACACCTTATTATCTCCTCAATACAAAGAATATTTTCCTTTTGGTTTGACCAGGGAATTTTCCCACAACAGACTTAATTGAGAGAAGAAAGCTTTTGTCTAAGAGGGACAGGAAGTGGCCCAGAAAGAAGATTGCTCACCCACTCCACTTCTCAAGGCTGTTTTATTGAGCAAAGCCATGAGGTAAAGTGGGTTCAAGGTGGAACAGAACTACAATCAATCCATAAAATTATGAATCTAGTGACTTAAGTAATATTGATCCAATGGAAAAATCACAGGATGGGTGTGAGGTGAGATAAAAATGATCAACAAATAAAAAAAAATAACAAGTATAGTCACTTAGATAATATTCATTAAATGGGGGATCAAATTGGGAAACAAATTATGTAGGAAGTTCACATGAGATGGACAAGAAGTTTCCTGGAAAGAATGTGTTAAAAAGGTTTGACTCTCCACCTCAAGGTGACTGATATCTAATTAGAATATCAATCACAATGTTTCATCCCTAAGAAAACTATATGGGTCAGCAGTTCTTCTTTTACTTGAAGTCAGGACTTCAGCAAATATGCTTCTAGCTACAGTTGTCTTCTGAATACTGCTTACAATATTTCTACCTAACTTAACTATTTATAGTATTCCTCACTGTGAAGTAGTATGCCTAACTGCTATGAGGGGGTAGGGGGCTAAGACAGTTCTAGCTACTTACAGTTGAAGGGGACATAGTTGTGCTTGGCAATCAGAGACACACCACACAGGGTCTAATTAAAAGCTCTTGACAGGTACCAGGTATTCTCATTTTTGATAGATATTAGCTTTAAGTCCTGAGGACACAAGGATAAATAAACAAGTATGCATAAGCCAAATAAGCTCAACAGGATAATTAAGAATACACTAAAAAAAAGTGTCTACCAGGAAGAGCCAGTAATAGTTTTCAATAAAAAAGGGTAAGAAGAAGGTCTAGGGAATTTCAGAATCTCCTGTGTCATTAATCTGTCATCTAATATGTTGAACAGCTGTTGAAATATTAGCAGTAGGATCAGTAATGTTCCCACAATATTCAGCTTTTACAGTTGTATGAGATTTAAAGACTTCTTATAATTATATAATGTGAATATCTATATAAAACAAAAATAGATGAATCAATCAATGGGAAATAATAATCTGGAAGGAGACTCATTATAGATAATTTATACCATGATAGACACTATCTACATAAGTGGTGGCAAATGTAATGGTGGTGGCAAATGTGTGTCATCATTTTTGTCTTTTAAGACAAAGCATGTTAATATATGAGTAACAATCATCTTGAATTTTCATTGGATTTATTTTCCACCCTCTGTCAATGCTTTATTTATAAATCCATACTGGTTACTACTTTTAGCTCATTTGGCCCAATCAGTATAACATCATCAATGTATTGAACCAGTGTAATGGAAAGGTGATCAAGATCCCTATAAACAAAGTTGTAGCACAGGGCTGGATAGCTAATGTGACTTAAGGTAGGGCAGTGAAGGTACACTGCTGGTCTTGTCAACTGAAAGGAAAATTATTAGCCAAGGATATAGCTCAGCAGCACAAGTGCCTACCTGGCAAACACTTGGTCCCAAGTTTGATTCCTGTTAGAAAGCAAGCAAGCAAGAAAGCAAGAAAGCAAAAAAACAAAAAGAAAGAAAGAAAGAAAGAAAGAAAGAAAGAAAGAAAGAAAGAAAGAAAGAAAGAAAGAAAGGAAGGAAGGAAGGAAGGAAGGAAGGAAGGGAGGAAGAAAGAAAGAAAGAAAGAGAAAGAAGAAAGAAGAAAAAAAGAGAGAGAAAAATTATTTCTGATGGTCTTGTGAATGATATAGAGAAGAAAGCATTTGCCAAATCAATAACTGAAAACCAAATCAAAGGAGATATTTTAATCTGCTCAAGCAAGGAGATCACATCTGGCACAACTGCAATAGGAGTCACCACTTGATTCAGTTTGCAGTAGTCTACATTTATTCTCCAAGAACCATCTGTCTTCTGCACAGGCCAAATGGGAGAATTAAATGGAGAAGTGGTAGGGAGCATCCTTTGTCTTTATGGTGGTGATAATCTCCATAATTCCTCAAGGATTTTGGTTTACTATTTTACCAGGAAAAGGCAACTCTACTGGCTTTCATTTGGCCTTTGCAACCACAGTAGCCCTTATCCTGTAGGTAAGGGAAAGAAAGTGAAGACTTGGCCAAGTAATAAGTACCAGTTATGCATTCTGGAATAGGATCAATGATTACAGGATGATTGGAGTCCTACTGGAACCAATATTCATCAGACCTTTACTAAAATGCCATTGATCATCTTGATACAGGAGCATGAAATTCCTGACCTATTATATGCCTGGTATGAGTTTGTGTTCTCTAAGGTCAAAGAATGAATTTTAGGAACAGTGGGGATTAAGAGCAGAATATATTTCTTGAGAGAAACAAAGCTTCTGTCTGAAAGACAGAAGGAGTCCTGAGTGAGTTTCCAAGGACTCTGTCTTTTCTAAGGACTTTTATGGAGTAAAATCATGGGGTGAGATGGGCTTAAGGTGGGGGAAAAGGGAAGTCACAAGGGGGGCATAAGGTGGGACAGAACTATGGTTAACCAATAATATTAGTTGCTTGATTCAAATGGATTAAATCAGTAACAAACCAGAAGTGAGTTACTTAAAAGCTTGCATTCTTACAAAGCAGTGACTTTGCTTAGGACACTTGGATGGTAACTCCTGACTTCCTCAGGGTGATAGAGAACTATTTAGAATGCCAATCCTCAGTATATGGGTACATTTGTTTATTCTTTTGTTTTGAGGCCTGGCCCACAGCAAGAGGTGTTCTTCTCTCCCACTGCTGCTAGGTACCTGGGCTTCTGCACTGGATCATTGGAGGACCTAGCCATGTATCACAGCCTATAATATTTCTAACTAACTCAGATGCCTGTAACAGTCTGACTTCTGAGTGCTTCTTACTGAAGGTCCATAATGACATTTTGGGTTCCCTGAAATCAGCATCAGTTCAGAATCAGCGTCTGGAAGTCTCTACAACTTGATTATTTCCCTTCCCCCAGTGTACAGTCAATGGACAAAAGGCCTTAGGTCACTCTGAGGAAGGATGGGGGAAAGATTGACTGTCTAAATTTTTGATGTGTCAGGATCCTTCACTGAGGGGACCTGGCCTCCCCTTCATTCAAATGTTTTAGATCTATAAGTGGGTTGAAATCCAGCATGTGGTTGAGTGGCTGTGATTCCTTGTTATCATTATTTGAAGTAGGTTTGTGTTCATTTGCCCTTGAATTTTTTGATTATATGTTTTGTAGGCTTCTCATCGATTTCACTTTGGGGAACACCATGGCTAATCAACCAACACCATAGGTCTCCATGTGTCAGACGATTCCGGTCATTATTCTGCTTTTGCTGCCCATCATGGTTAGTATGCACACTCTGACTTTGTTGGTTAAGTGCTGCCACTTGACTCTGCTACTCTGGGATCCAATGAAGCAAAATGTCCTTCAATTTCCCACTTCAGTAAATTCAGGCCATACTGTAAGCTTTGGCATATAGAGAAGAACAATGACAAGACACTTTGGGGATGCTGATGTTTCTCTCACATATCTGTTTCCCAAGGTGTTAGTGAAGGGTGCATTGTCTGGATCACCCCAGGGGAGATATTTGCTTTAACATGACAGATCTGCTTAATCTATCTTCCCCATTTCCCTAGGCCTCTGAATCCCTTTATCAACAGTAAGCTGTGGACTATCAGACATCTCTAACTCATTCACAGTAGACAGTCTTTTGATCCATACTCTAGCAACATGCCAAATACACTATTAGCATCTTTACTCCATGAACTGCAGCATTACATTTAGTGCCTCTGCTTAATGGGCCCATATCAACAAACTCAACAAGACCCATGTATGTATTTTTGCCACCATTGTCCCATGCCTGTAAACTTCATTTTTTCTCTTACACATCAGGCTTCTGCTAATAAGAGTTTAAAAATTCAAGAAGTTTTTTTGAAGAATAGTGGACCTCCTCACCATTGGGAGCCTTCTGTGATTTGAGTGTGATTATGGGTCCAGAGGCAAAAGTGGGTGGCAGCGTGGGTTGGGGCAGTGTCAATTTTATCATGCTTGGTCAACACAGGATGAATTTCCTCAGGTATATTAGAAGAACCCAACACCACTGTCATGGTTTATGTCGGTGGCCCCAAGGCCTCATGTATTTGGATTGTGCATTTGTGATTGGTTCATTGTCTAGTGCTTGGATTGGTAATATCAGTGCTACACCCTCCTAAGGGGTACAGCCAGGATGTGATGTAATGGCAGGAAGAAGGTGTGTCTTACTCTCTTGCCGGTTTCCACTTGCTGTTTGCAGCCACCATGAACTATGGCCCCACCATGCCACCCTGCCTTGGAGCCAACTAAATATGGACTGAAACCTCCAAAAACTGTAAGAAATAAACCTTTCCTTTCCCAACTTTGGGCATCAGGTATTTTTTCTCAGTGATGAATAAAAAGTAACTAAGACAGAATTTGGTACCGAGAGTGGGGTCATTGCTGTGACTATACCAGACCATGTTTTTCGAGAGGCTTTGGAAATGGCTTGTGAGCAGAGTTTGGAAAGATTCAGACTTGTCACCTGGATACATAGAGCTGGAGCAGCTGAGGCTGTTCTGTAGAGGAGATTCTGGTCAGAGCTCAGGAGAGCAGAATGCTGATAGAAATACCAGGCTTGCGAGGTTTCTGCTGGGAAGAAGAACGGTATTGGTTGTTGGACTCCCTATGATGTGTGTTATGGCTTGGCAGAAAGTTTGTCTGCATTTTGCTCATGCCTAGAGACTTTGCCTGAGACTGAGATTAAGGGTAATGGACTTATTAATCTAGCAAAGGAAATTTCAAGGCAGTCAAATATTGAGGCTGTGGCATGGCTATTGTTGGGGGCTTTTAGCCAGATCTATGTTGCAAATCAAGAGCAAAGAGCCCAGCAGGATAATTTAAAACACTGTAAGTTTTGCCAGAAGGAAAACTCCAGTAAATCTGTGGATTGTAAAGATAAAGCTGAGAATTTGATTGCTGAGAAGAAACAGAGAGATAAGAAAGATGGCCAGAGGGCATCCCAGGAAACAGCGGATCTCCACCCTTTAGCCCCAAAACTGCAAAAGTGAAAGAATTTTCTCAGATGAGAAAGCTTCAGAGCACCATGCTCCAGAATGGCATGGGAGGCCACATGAGGTTCCAGAATGGCGGCAGCCACATGAGGTTCCAGAATGGTGGCAACATACAAAAGCTTTTCTTCACAATCGGGTTCACAGAGCCTAGCAATCTAGGCAATTGACCCCTACAGCCAAGAGAGAGAAAAGTCTGGCTACTGCTCCAGCTGGCAGCAGGACTTGGCAGCATCCACATGGTGCTGATTTTAGTTGCAAGGAAAATGCACAAATTCTGAGGGTAAGAAGGCTTCCACCTCGATTGCAAAGGGCCTGGGAGGCCAAGCAGTGTGCCTCTGAGAGGGCAATTTGTAAAGATGTAAGGGTGAAGCCAAAGGTGCAATGGAGACCCCAGAAGTTTGGAAAAGCCAAGAACGTGGATCATCCAAGGAAAGCTGCAAAAACTGAGCAGAGAGTGTTTAAGACAAAAGCTGTGGGAGCTGAAATCCCTGGAAGTGCCTTGCAGGTGGAATCACCCAAGCCTTTTGGAGCTTGCAACCAGATTGCTTCAAATGCTGAGCATGGAACTCTAGGACTTAATGTTCACCCTGCTGGATGTTGGACTTGCTCTGTTTCCAATACTTTATATTGCCCCATTTGTAACTTTTGGAAAGGTGATGTTTATTTTGTGCCTTTGCATTTCAGAAATGTTTAACCTTGCTTCACTTGTACAGGGGGTTACAGTTAAGAGTTTGCCATAGATATTGGAGGAGACTTGTGACTTGGACTTCTCAGCAATGCTGAAAATGTTAGGACTTTGGCAACTCTTGGAGATGGACTAAATGTCTTTTTTATAAAGGTTGTACATGAGCTTTTGGGGCCAGGGGTGGAATGTCATGGTTTATGTTGGTGGCCCCCAGGCCTCATGTGTTTGGATTGTGCATTTGTGATTCATTCATTGTCTAGTGCTTGGATTGTTGGTATCAGTGCTACACCCTCCTAAGGGGTACAGCCAGGATGTGATGTAATGGCAGGAAGAAGGTGTGTCTCACTCTCTTGCCGGTTTCTGCTTGCTGTTTGCAGCCGCCATGAACTGCAGCCCCACCATGCCACCCTGCCTTGGAGCCAACTGAATATGGACTGAAACCTCCCAAAACTGTAAGAAATAAACCTTTCCTTTCCCAACTTTGGGCATCAGGTATTTTGTCTCAGTGATGAATAAAAAGTAACTAAAACAACCACAGATCGCCTTTCTACCATCCAGGTGACAAGCCACTGTAGGGTGGGTTTTCCATACCCTAGTTTGTCAAAGTGCTGAGCCAAATTACTTGAGCTTCTTGAAAGGTTTTTTGCCCTAGAATAAGTTGTGGTGGGAGGCCAAACCAAAAAGGAGATCACTTCCTCCTTCGCTTGTGACAACTTCCTTTTTCCTTTCCCAGTGGTGTGAAAAAGGTCCCAACCAGCCCCTTGTGCATCATCAATGCCTGCCCTAGGCACCACTCTGGTCAGAGGTTATATGTATATGCCATACCCCAAATTCCAGTCAGAGAATGCCAGCCTTTATATTGGCATGGACTTCTTTCTACGTCCTTGGAATAAAGGCTGCTTTTATTTTATATCTTCTTTCTTACTGCACCAAAGACAGAAGATTTCTCTTAATAAATATATTCTACACTTCACTCTGTTGTTCCTAAAATTCATTCTTCGATTTTAGAGAACACAAACTCGTGGACATAGTAGTTTGGGAGTTTCATCCTCCTATATCAAGAACACTTCTCTTACTCAAGTTGACACAGACAACCATCATGCTGCTGTAACTGACAGGTTTACTACCTTAATATGATACCTACATTGTTTCTGTGCACTAAAGTTCAACTTGATTTGAGTTCCCATTCTGAGAATTGCTACTTTTTTAGACATCTTGAGTAAGATCATGGTTTTTTTTTTCCAATGGAGAATAAGATTCTTCCAGTCATTAAGCATTTTCAGCATCAGAACATCAAACATGGGGTAATTAATAAAGAACAGAAGAATATTCTCTGCACATTTTGAGCCTGAAAAGTCCGAGAGCCAAGCAGTGACATCTAGTGACACCTGGCTGAATGGCAAGTAACCACATGTGATAGCCACACAAAGAGCAAGAGAGGACTGTTAAACAACACCACACTCCTCATATGGAACCCACTTCAAGACAAGCAGTATTGTTGTTTCAATAAATATTCAGTTCTCAAAATTGAAAATAAAGAGGGAAGGTAGACTATCACAATGGCTTGTTGTTGTGAAATTTCTGACAGGAGCCAGAGGAAGTCCACAGTCTATAGACCACAGTGTGTCCTTCCTCCCAAATTTCTCTACCCTTAGAGCCACTTAGTCTCCATTTTCTGCTTCATTGTCCATGAACTGAGTAAAGTCTAATCCCATGGTATTTTTCACAGTTATTAATTTAAAAGCAATGCTTCTCCTTATGATACATAAACTTATTCAATATTCAAAGCAATGATAAAAGAGTTGAGTGAAAAGATTCCAGGTTGGCGGGAGAACAGTGCCTCACACATTACCAAAAAGAGTTGTGATTGCAGAGCCTTAGCAGACTGGCATACACCGTCACTGGAAGTGTACACGATGTAACACCTGCTTTGTTTACCATGAAATTATTATTTATCCTTTCTTTGAGATAAATGCTCTTCATTTCAGACTATTTCATAAAGCATAGTCTCATGTAGAGTATTCCTGAAGAGGCAAGGCCTGCAGTCCATTGCATGCCCTTTAACATGACCCTAGGTGGTTTGTACACTTCAGCATTGGTCTGTAATTCTCCTGTCTTCTGCCTCCTGTTTCAACTAAGAGAGGCCCAAGAAGAGCCTGTCTCATATGACCTGAATCTTTTCTCTGAGGCCTGGTCTTTTCCTCTACCTCCATTTATTTTCCAAAAAGGAATCCTTTGCTTTTTTATTTTATCACAGCTATCATCTGTTCAGACATTTAGCACATCTGTTTGTTTACCAACACTGAGATTATCACAAACTTCTTACTATGGACTTTGACATAATTTCCTGGTATACTCACATGTTCGATTGACTTTTGGTTTTTAATAATTCACTATGTTTCAAAAACATTTCCCCTGGCTGCTAAGGTGGTAAACACTTGTAATTGCAGAACTCGGGAGGCTAAAGCAAGAGTATTTTTGTGAACTCAAGGTCAGCCTGAACTGCATTGCAAAGCCTTGTCTCAAAAAGAAACACAAATCTTTTTCCTTTTTCACAGTCATTGGTTGAGGTTCAAATTTTCAACACACTTGTAAATTACAAATTTTAAAATGATTTAAATGTGCACATTTTGAGAATTCCTTGTTCCTTTGAGATTTCAAAACATTCTCCATCAAGAAGCTACCATTTGTTACATGGTCTTGATTGCATACAAAGTGTAAAAATTTCACTTTAGAAGTATCAAGAGTCTTAGAAGTACTTTAGTTGGAATTTCTGGATTATGTTCTAATGTTGCTACATGCCCTGTGCACTGTCATACTTCCTGTGTTATGACAGATTGTGAAGAATATAAGAAAATTTCCCTAGAACTCAGCTAAAACAGTTCAATATCTACTGTGGCACTACATCAAATAGGTAATTGAAATAGAGCTTTGTAACTGAACTTCCAATTGGGGCAGTTACATGTTTTGAACTGAAGCAGTTCTCATAAAATACTTAAGATATTAGTCTAGAAATGTTTTGTTGAGACAGTGGTGGAGACTGGGATTGAAGGCATAGTGTTCAAAATGTAAACAGAACATGGAAATCCATGACCACAAAGCAGCTTGTGACTGCATTCAACTGGAATGCTGAGGGAGAGGATACATAGGACGATATGCACTACTGACATGTAGTGATTAATCATCTATAGGTTTTGTCACATGAAAGGAGGCTTTCTGGAACTTATGCTTTATAAGAAGGAATAACTATTGGTAAGTTTTATAACTATGTACAGTGCCTTAGAGTCTTCTTTGTATGTCCTTAGTAAACAGAAGAAAAACAAGGAATCTTCTGGTTTAGACTTATTTGATTTGCGTGTATTTATCTCATTTAACTCATCAATGGTGGTATGAAACAGGTGAATGAGATGCAATTGGGAGGAGAGATTTTTTTCCAGCAACTTGAAACTGAGATGTATATTGAGCTTGAAGAGGAAAGACAAAGAAGGTCCCCTTCGTTCGTGCGAGGCTGCAGTCTTTGCTGACAAAGTCTCATGAAATTATCCAGGCAGGGATAATTTTGGATTTCAAGAAACATGGATATGTCTGTGAATTTTGTTCTCATGCTTTACAGGGGAGCAGATTTTTCTCTCATAATACAAGTTTAGGCCAAGCATGATGGTAAGCATACCATGAACAATAAAACCACCACTGTACTGTACAATTAAATACTTTTTTGTTATGTTGACTGATTTGATTAACTTTTTTAGTTTTATTTATCAACTGATTCTCAACATCTTCCTCACTCTTCCCAGGCTAAGTAAATGGGGCTTTCTATTTCAACCCTGTTGTAAACTACATAGAAATGTTGTTTCTATAATTTCCACTATTTAAGCATTCCTTGGATCATCTGTATTTCAGATCATTCCCCATCAAAATATCACAAAGAAGTCCACAACCACTAGTCATCTAATTATGATAAAAACTACAGAATTGTCATGTAAGAGTCTTCAAGAGTCTTAGGAGTTCTTGTATCAGAATTCATAGAATATGATCCAGTAATGCAATATTCTGTGGGTGTTTTCACAATCCCTGTGGTGTGTCAGACTGTATACCCCAATAAATACATGTCTAGAATGCACCTGAAATATCACTACATTCACTGTAACACAATTTCTAATGGATAATTGAAATAGTGTTATGAGAAAGAGCTGCAAAGATAATAAAATTTAGGATTAGGGCTAGAGTCAGTGTGAGAATTAAGGTTAGGCTTAGTAGTCTAGATATCATTCAAGTCAAACAAGATCACAATCAAGATTGTTTTGTGTCTCCAAGTAAAACTTCCCCTGTAAGAACATTAGAGTGTTGAAAGATGGGGAGGTTTAACGTATGAGGAGAGAACTATAGGGTATGGGGGGCTTACAATCTGAGCTCCTTAGGCACACCCCCTGCTTGATCAGAGACCAATTGTAGGGACTGTATTCAAGTAATCATTCTGACAGCGCTTTGGCTTGGGAGTTGGTTTGTTGTCAAAACTTAGGTTTTCACCATGATCCTTGATAAATTAGGTTGCAGTTTTGATTTAGATGAAAAGTTTGCTTTTATTTGTCTGGGCAGCATTGCAGTATATTGTTATAATTAACCTTCAGCATCTTTATTTCTTCAAAAATGTATTCCTTTTTTGCAATATATTTATTTTCTTGGGTAAAATGAGGTACTTTGAGAGATCCAGAGTGACAAAAATCTGTCCTTGTGGCCAAATATGTGACACCATGCTTTTGACCTTTCTCAACATCAGATTCTGCCTAGTTCTCTCAGGACTGCAAATTCTCCATGTTATGCTAACTGGCATTATCGTGACCGAGTTTTGACCCCATTCTGAGGTACAATTCAAAGTCAGGGCCCAGTGAGTCTGGCCAGTAGATAGAAGTAACTGTTTATGTTGATGTGTATTTCTGATTCTACACGGGGGAGGCCCACGCAGGAGAAACACTGCTTGCTCACAGACAGCCTGGCTATATGGTAAGTTCAAGCATACTGCCAGACTAAAAGAAAAGAAAACAGTGGAGGCTCTGAAAAGCCAGGAGCAAGTTCTGCTTAAATTCAATTATCCCTTGAAGTAAGGCCAGGTGGACATCCCGGGAGAGACACTGCACTAGAAGTTTCTCCCTTACAATCCACTAGTTTTGCTGCACTTATGCTGGCAAGGACTTGTCTCTCTGGCATCTCTGAGCTCAGAGAATTGGCAATGGGACAGGAGCCAATCACTGATTAAGAGACGGGCATTACACGCTGTCCAATCAGATAGGAGGAGGAAGGCGGCCTCTTCTGGTGTCAGGAACCCCACGTGCGTAACTGGAGCTCAGGGCTGTGAAATGAATCACTGGTCTTGACCTTGTTACTGCTTACTTCTGCTGGCTGTGTCCTGTGTGGAGAGAACCCTGGGCGACCCTGAAGTCACACGATGGTGACGGTATGGGATGGGATGCAATGGGATGAGGTCTGGATGGAAGTGGTGGGAACCCGCCTTGCATTGCAACTGGAGTCTCCCGGTGTGCTGCAGTCTGAGGTCTTCTAGGGCTCCCCACTGTCCCCACTGTCCTTACTGGGGCTGTTCTAGCTGTGGACCCCCAGCGTTCTGTCACTGGAAGATCCCGCAGGCTCAGAGTGCAAACACAGAGAGTCCCAGTCCGCAGCCCCGCGTCCATCTGTGCAGGGAGTGATTGGGTCTTGGGAAGACCCTGACTCAGGTGAGGGGCTGAACTGAGGGAACTGTGGTGTGCTGGTTTCCTGGTCTCGTTTCTCCGTGCAGCACACCTGGAGGAGCTGTGTTTTATACATGTCTGTTGTGCAGGGTTTCAAACCCCAAACGTCTCAACAAGCATAAGTTCTTTTTGATGACAGTGATATCTGAAATCTGTAACATTTTTCTACAGTGCCAAACCCTGAGAGCCATGGAGAAAAGTTATGAAAGTACAAATGAGTGCTTATCATTTTTGGCAGTGTAACTCTTTGATGCAGAGTACTTGCCAAGGCATGCAGTGAACTGCTGTGTTACACACAGAGGAATGAAAAGTTTATCATCTTAATGATTCGGGTGTCAACCTCTGCTCATGAATAAACCATTTAAGACAGGCCTTCCTACAGCACTTAGTGTGCTGAGCAAAATGGAGGGAGAGGGGCTTAGTATGTTAGCAAGGACAACTTTCAAGACATTTCTGCAAGTTCCCAACACTTAGAGAAACGTTTTGAGCAGGGGCATCTCCATGGACCTGTGATGATGTAGGAGGAGGAGGAGCGGGCTCTCATCTCCAGTCATTGCTATCGTTGTTGGACTGTATGTTGTGGTTGTGATATAGGGAGATGAAACGCCCAACCTACTAGATATCCCAGGACGAGTTCATGTCCTCTAAAATTGAAGAATGAATTTGAGGAACAATGGAGGTTAAGAGCAGAATATATTTATTGGGAGAAAGAAAGCTTCTGTCTGATAGACAGAAGAGGTCTGGAGTGGGTTGACAAGGACTGTTTTGTAGAGAGTTTTATAGAGTAAAATCCGGAGGTGAGAGGGGTCCCACGTGGGGAACAATGGGAACTCAGAAGGTGGGCATAAGTTGGGAGAGAACTGTAGTTAGCCAATAAGATTAATTGTTCAGGTAAATTGATTAAATCAGGAGTAAATGGGGAAGCAAGCCACATAGTAAGGGGGCATGCTTAACATCAGTGACTGTTCCTGTAGGGGGTTGGGATGCTAACTCCTAACTTCCTCAGTGTGACAGAGAACTAACTAGACTGTGGAGCCTTAGGATATGTGTGTATTTGCTTGATCTTTTGTGTTGAGAGGTGGCCCACAGCAGGGGTGCCTGTCTGGACATTTGGTCCTCTGTGTGGGCTCCTTCAAGGGCCTAGCTCTGTATGACTGCCTATAATATTTCTAACTAGCTCAGCTGCCTGTGTCATTTGGACTGTAGGTAGACATTGTTTTAAATATTGAAATGCTGATTGAAGTGGACTTTGCATGAAACAAATATTGAACTGGGAATAAAGCCCCAGGGTTAACATCTGAGTAATAAAAGTATGTTTTGATAACGTCTTGATAGTCCTTTTCTGGTTAGTGTAAAAGAAATATCAACATGTCTTCATATGGTTTGAGGTTAATTCTGAACGAATGTAATCTTTTAGCATATTCCAAATCAATGAAATGCCTGTCCCTCCTCTTAACTTATATTTGAGAATTGAAGAATAGAGTCATTTCATTTGTTTTCTAGAAAGTATTGTCAAGAGTTTTAATACATTTGTTGTTGACTTGTTGGTATTGTAAATAGTTTTATTCAGCATTAATGTAAAGAATATGTCATTTATCACATCCTCAAATTTAAGTCTGTAGAATCACCTTCTTAATTTTTTGCTTTTTCATCAGCTTGAGCCAGACTCTCCCTCCGGAGTTTAGACTGTCCCTGAACTCATTGTGTAGTACAGGCTGGTCTTGAATTTGTGAAGATATAGTTTCAGCTTCTGAGTGCTGCTATTACAAGCATGCACTACTATACACAGCTACGCAATTTAATTGTAGGTACTATTTTTGTCTTTGAATATGTTCCAGGTTTTTAGAGAAGTTGTTGATATTGTTTGATGCAATGTATGTGTAAATGTTTGGTATTTGTGAAGTAATCAGTAGGTGGCAGTAACATCTTTGCTTTATTATAGTGATGTTGAAGCAGAACTTTAAGGAAATCAGTTTTCTTAAGCACTTTCTCCTTGTTTTATACAGTTACTCTCCTACAGTGCTCCTCCCCACATGCTGAACTCTAATGCAGATAAGATTAATAACAAATTTCTTACAAAGTCCTGTGATGAACAGGTTTCTCTCTGCTTTGCTTTAAGGCTGAACTCTGTCGGGTACTGATGTGGTAGATAATTATTGGGAAGCTGGCCAAGATCCCCAACCTCCCAAATGAGTGGACGGCACAGGCTTGAATACATGAGACAAGTGGTATGATTTTAGAGTTCCAGGAGAATCAAAATCCTCTAACTGAATTCGAGAGTCTCTTAAGACTTAGATAAGGAACTTCTCTGGGTGGCCTATATTTATTTGGTTTTCAAAGGGGAAATAGAGTGAAAAATGGGGGAAACAGAGCAGGACCTTGGAGATGGCTCAAGGACCTTTCCAAGTAACAGATTACGTTAATTTAGAAGTATCTTATCCTAATTTAGGAGCACCTCTCCTTGAGGTTCAGAGAATCACAGGCCACTGCAGGCCTCAGCTGGGACCAGTGACCCATAGAGTTTCACTTAGTATGAATCCATTGCCTATCTCCAGACAGGGAGCATAAGCCTTGGGCAGACTCACAAGTAAACATACTAAGGCAATTAGTTAATTTTTTTTTGTCTTTTTGAGCCAGGGTCTTGCTATGTGGTTGAGGCTGACTTTGAGCTCACTTTATAGCCCAGGCTGGTGTGGAACTTGCAAAGGATCCTCCTGCCTCAGTTTCTGGAGTGCTGGGATTACAGGAGTGAGCCACCATGCCTGGATAGCAGTTGTTTAGTTTTAAATCCTGCTCTGAGTTGTAATGCTACTGTTTACAGTTTCTAATTTTTCTTTATTATAATATGAAAAACATTTATGGTTTGTCGAAGGGGATGATTTCATGTGTCCTAACAGTAAGTCTTGCATATTTTTTGGAAATAATCATTTGTTTTAAAGCAGTCTAAGTATATTCAATACCTATCATGAATATTATTAAGTGAATTAGAATAAATTTAAACATTCTGCACTTGTGAAATCTGTTAAAAATTTGGAAATAGAGTAATGTGCTAGTATATTACTGACTTCACTAGTTGCCCTTATTAGTCGTATTAGGGGTCAGTTAAGTTGTGTTATTGATTACTTCAATTCCAGGAAATAATTTTAATCTATTTGTGATTTTATGCTGGTTGCCTAACAACACAGAGCCCTGCTAAATTGCCCCTTTTGACCCTGAAATTGTGAACCACTGTATTTCACATTCCCAAGAGAGTGAGTGTGCATGTGTGTGGTGTCACCCTTCACTACCATCGTACTTTAGAAAATGGGAACTAGGAGGTCCGGAGGGCACATCAATAATATAAACAGGGACCAGTATATTTTTAAATATCCAGTTAAGAGCCAGGCAGTATCAAAGAAATGTTTTCTGAAACAGCCCAATTCAAATGTATGTTTCCTAAATCATGCAAAGTATGAAAAGCCCAGTCATACCGCAGCTGTCTGCAGTGACAGCAAATGCATATACTTTCCTGAATTGCATGTCTTTAAAAAACCAAACCAATTCCTGAACAAACTCTAGCTTAACTTCTTATTGTGTTGTTCTCATTTTACTTTGTCAGTACAGAACTAAGATCATTATTGTTGAACAGATGAGGAAATAGTAAGACACAAGCTGTTCAATAGCACAGATATAAGACATGATTTAATCGTTGTGACCACCAGTTTTCACCACTGTGTAGTTTCTTTGTGGCCTCACATCGAGCTACAAATACCAGGTTTGTTGAACAATAAGAAACTTTTTCTCAGTTTATCCTCTGTCACTTCCTGGCCTTCTCATTTCAGTTCCAACCAGGGCAAAGTACCTGTGCACACTGCAGAAACATCTAATTAGGGTCCTCTTTGTAGTTCATGCATTTTACACACATCTGTGTACTTTCATCTGGTCTCTCCATCTGTAACGTTGTGATCAGTGGCATTATTAATTCATGGCAACTTTTCTGTCTCCTTTGTCCTGAGCTCACCACATATTTATTCACCT
This sequence comes from Dolichotis patagonum, assembly GCA_004027295.1. NCBI lineage: Eukaryota > Metazoa > Chordata > Mammalia > Rodentia > Caviidae > Dolichotis > Dolichotis patagonum. The sequence continues at coordinate 51,182 of PVJX010003731.1, forward strand.
CCTGCTGGCCTCAGCCCTATTTCATGATTATGGGTTACGCCCACTGTGTTTTTTGTTCCTGCATTTGTTTTAAAATATGCTCACTAGCCCTATGACTGTGTAGGTCTTGTGGATTTGTCATTTGATATGATTAATTGTGGCAATTATAGTGACAATAGTGGTTTTCAACCGTGACTCATCTGAGTCTTATATAGTTGAAGATAGTCTGTGCAACATTTCTTCTGGTGAAATGGGCTGGTACAGAGAAGAAATTGTACTTACCATCAGTGTGCTCTTAAAGACTTTTAGTGTTCATCGTGGCTGCCAGCACAAGAATCCTCTCTTCTGAGGAACACAGATCACACTGTGTCTACATTCCACCTCATTGTGTTTGTCAAGAATTTTGACTTCTCATTTTTCATTTACTTTCTTCCCAAGTTCTAAAATCTCTCAAAATATACTGGTGGGAGATCCTGACATAGAATATCACTATCTTATCATATTCTTCCTGAAGAATAAAAATCAAAGGATATTCAAATTAGAAGTTTTGTGTCTGGTTGTATAGTAAATAGGAACACATTATAATCTATGTTTATATTTCTTTTTCTCCTGATTCTGTCTTCCTACCATCCTTTATTCTCTCTTTCTCCCTTGCTTACTATTCTCATTCTTCTTTTCTCTCTCTCTATTCTCCTCTGATTTTCATTTTTCTTTTTATTTCTACTCCTCGGACCCACACCCTCTTCATGTCTATCTCCTCCAAACTGATCCTATTACCTGCCTTTTTCCTTTCATCAATATTATCAATAATAACATGACTAGCTCTCCAGATTCTCTGAAATTTGTCATCAACAAGATAATGTCTTTTTTGCTGATTTTAAAATGTATCATTTTCTGATCTTATTCATTTAAAATAGGAATAATTGTCATGGTAGTCTGTTTATAATATTTCCTTTATCTCCTAAACAAACTGATTTCTTTATATTTCTCTACTGTGTCCAATCCCTACTGATTGCAAATTGCTGTACATGCATTAAACTTCCATATTTTGGTTATTCTTGTATCGGTTTTGGTAATTGATATTGTGGGGAATCTTTCCACTTTTTTCTGTGTTTTCCAGTTTTTCAAAGTAGATATTTGTGATCTGCTGGATTTCTGTGGGACCTGTTGTGATTTCATCCTTTTCATTACTAACTGCATGGAATTAAGTCTTTCCTAATTTTTTTGAGTTATGATGAGGTTGGCTAAGTGTATATCTTTATCATTTAATCTTGCAAAGAACCACCTCCTTGCATTCTATTTTTCCTCCTTTTGTCTCAGTTGTATTAATTTCTGCTCTGATTTTATAATTTAGTCCTTCATATGTGCTTTAGGTTTAACTTTCTCCTTTTACTAGAACCTTGATGTTCATCATTAGGTTATGTATTTGTGCTTGCTCTGTTTTTCTGATGTAGACATGCACCACTACATATTTTCCTTGTAAGGCTGCTTCCATTACATTCCATACATGCCTATATGTCTCATTTGTGTATTTTAGCTAACAAATGGAAATTGAATACACTGATAATTTAAGGGCCATTCCATTGAAAAATTCACATATTTTCAGATGTTAAAACTGATGAGACATTATTTCCCTAACATTTTTTGTAGTAAAAACTCTTCAAATTGAATGCTATGTTTTTTTATGTGTAGGATTTTAATTGTATTTTAAAGAGAATAAAGCAAAACAAAATAAAACAGAATAAAGGCAATTAAAACAAAGCAGTGAAAGTGATACAGTTCTTCACAACAGGATAATAGGAAATCAACAGCGGTTACCGTCATGCCTCTTGTTATCTTCAAAATTATTGCTCATACTATCAAATATCATAGGATCAAACAAAACTGAAGGGACTAAAACAAATCAAAACAGAATATTAAAGAAAACAAATCAATAAAAATGGAACCCAACAAAACAGTGAGAACAGCATTGGATTTCAAAAACAGGATAAAAAGTTATCCCCCATAGTTGCTATATTGCATATTGTTACCCTCTAAATGCCACGGGGGTGGGGGGGTTCAGTTCATCGGCATAGCACCTGCCTGACAAGCAAGCACGAGGTCATGAGTTTGATCTCTGGTACCAAAAAAAGAAAAAAAAATGCTCAGACTATGGGCCTTTGACCTGCAAAGTCATTCAAACAACAAAGGCATTCAGTTGTTCTTGTACCTCAGTTACTGTCAGTTCAGCCTGTGATCCTCCTAAACAGCCAATTGCTTGTGGGGTTCAGGGGAACTCTTCTTTCTTTTCTCCCAGCCCACATACCAGCTGGCTCATGGGAAGGGTAAATTGGCTTGTTTCGCTTCCCAGCCCTACATGTCTGCTTTGTTAATTTTCCATGGGAAAGTAAAACATTTTTAAATATTTCACAGTAATGTTTAATAAATGTCTTTAGTTTATTTCCTTTGCCCATATAAATTTCTAAATATTTTAAATAGTGCACATATCCATCAATTCCTTTTATGCAAAATAGATTTTTTTCTGATGAAATATAAGTTGTTTCTTATTTTCTTATATATTTGCACACTTTTAATTATTTATGCAGTGTCACACAAAGAAAGTATGTCCATTCCTCTCTGCTTTTTATTTGGTTTACTTTTCTTTAGTTAAACTTTTTAGTTTTTTTTCTCCATGCTAACTTTAATTGGGCAGTTTGTATGATTTGATTTTTCTGTTGAGATATACTGTTGGCCTTGGTCCTAATTATTCTTCTAATCTTCCACGATAGGAACATCTGTTTACAACATCTCAGAATGTATTTTGCAATAAAATTATTGTTTCAGGCATGTATGTATATGTTAGCATATTCACAAGTATTTTCAACCAACTAGGTACATAGTGGGTGTTAGTAATTGAAACGGAACCTCTTTGTTAGTACGGATAGAATCTATACTAACAAATTCACTTCAGGTGGTCCCTGCTCTTGCAAAACTTCTGTGTGGCTTCCTGATAATGAACAAATGTTATTCCTAAGTATTTGATGTAAACAGCTTCTTCCTGTTGTCCCTTGGTTCTCTCTACCTCTTTTTTCATCATGTACAATTTCCTAGTCGCTTTTGTGTAGATAATTCATTCGCCTGTTACAGATACTGTTTCTTCACTTCATGTTTTCTTATTTCTGAGTCATAATTTCACCTTTCTCTTCAGTGTTTGAGCATTTTGTTGTTTTTTGTTGCTTTTAAGTGAACATATAACTAGTCTATTGAGGTGAAAATCAGAATCATCTCCACTTTTTCCTGTGTTGAAGGAGTAGATTGGTTAAAATTGGCTCTTTTCCCTTGCTGCTAAACCTTTAGTTGTAGAAACATCCCAGAGTTTTAGGCTTTATGTCAACTATCTTTTCCAGTTAGAATTTATTGATGCACCAGAATTTTCCAAAAGATTTTGTTTTCCCAACACGTGACTAAAAAGCATGAAATAATTTTTCTCTGATTATCTCTGTGTGACACTTGATAGTACTTTTGGAGGGAAAACTCACAGAATTTTAGATCACTTCAAACTCCACCCAAAGGCTATCACATCTCAAGCTTATGTCATCCTTTCATAAGGGCTGTGTTTTCTGTCCTTTGCATATCCTTCTTCTGCTCCTGATTTCTTCCAAATAAATTAATTTACACTTTTGTCATTCTTCTTCCTGGTTTTCCAGTTTATAGACAATGGAAGTAGTAGTCTTTGGGAGTTGTGCATATCAGCCACGTGTGCTATAATCCTGTCTATAATCCCAGTACTCAGGATGCTGATGCAGGAGCATGTCCAGAATTGAAGGCCAGCTTGGCTACATAATGAGTTCAAAGCTTGCCTGAACCACATAGTGAGGCCTTGTCTCAGACAATCAAGCAAAAAAACAAGCGTTGTTGTGGATGTTAAGTTAGTTGGGTTTTTTGTTGCTGGAAGGGGAACATTCTTTTAGGTGTTTTTCCAGGTGAACCTGAAAGTGGAGACCTGTGTGTTCCTTGTTTCATTTTCAGTGTGTTGGGGTGAGGCATGGTTTCAGTAATTCAGGCTGGGCTTGAACTCATGCATTACCCAGGCTGTCCTCAAACTTGTGAGGATGCTTTTCCATCCTCCTGCCTCAACCTGACATGTTAGTGACCATATTAACCTGCAGCACTGCTGCCATTTGTGTTCCACCTGATGGTAATTTGATCAAGAGCCTAGGAGTTCACAGTTTTGAATGACAGACACCTTGATTACCCAGTATCTATTCATGGGGGTAAATATTCACTGTGAGTTCCCTGTAACCTCAGTATTTTCTCAGGCCAGGCTCCTTTTCTTGACTCAAGATAGTTGGTACATCGTGGAGAGTCCTGCCATAATCTGCTTTAGTGCTCAGTTATGTGAGTAATACTGATTTGCATTTCTTCACCTTCTTCCTCCCCTCCTCCTCTCCCTCCCCCCTTCCTCCGCCTCTTCCTCCTTTTCTTCTTCTTCTTCTTCTTCTTCTTCTTCTTCTTCTTCTTCTCCTTCCTCTTCCTCTTCCTCTTCTTCTTCCTCTTCTTCTTCCTCTTCTCCTCCTCCTCCTCCTCTTCTTCTTCTTCTTCTTCTCCTTCTTCTTCTTCTTCTTCTTCTTCTTCTTCTTCTTCTTCTTCTTCTTCTTCTTCTTCTTTTTCTTCTTCTCATATCTTTTCCAGAGTGAACATAAAAGGCTCTCTTTTCAGGATTTGCAATGGGTCCCTCAGCATAAGTATAATTTCTAGGTATTAATCACCTCAGACATATGTTTTCTTTCTCAGTCTTTGTAACTAGGACTATTCCTTTCTCTCTCCCCATCTCTCTCTGTCTCTCTCTCTCTCTCCCCCCTACTGCCCAATCTGTAAATACTTTCTCATTTTTCATTTTACAATCTAGACAAACATTCATAAATTTTTCTGTTATAATTTAGTGTTTAAATATTTTACTATAAATTTTATCAACAAAGAAGTTGTAGTGAAATTGAACAATAAGAAAATGTGGGGCAACCCACTCGGGACCCCTTCCGTCTCTCTTCAGACAGAAGCTTTCTCTCAATAAATATATTGTACATTTCACTTCTGTTGTTCTTAAAATTCATTCTTTGATTTTAGAGAACACGAACTCACGGACATAATAGGTTGGGAATTTCATTCCTCTATGTCATGTTCTTCTGCCAATACCATGCTGTTTCTGAAACATTTGTTGTTGTTGTGGGTACAGGAGATCTAATTCACCACCTCATGCTTATCAAGCAGGCGATGTGCTACTAAGCTATATCCCTGGCCCCTACCATGCTGTTTTGATCACTGTAGCTTTCTCATATAACTTAACCTCTAGAATTGTGATGATTCCTAGTTTACTCTCATTGCCCAGGATTGCTTTGGGTCTCCTTAGGTTCTACACAAATTTTACAATTGTTTTTTCCTAGTGCTATGAAAAACATTCATATTTTGATTGGGATTGCATTAATTCTATATGTCAGTTTTGGTAGTGTGGCCATTTTGACCATATTGGGTCTGCCTATCCAGGAAGAGAGGAGATCTTTCCATTTTCTGGTGTCCTATTCAATTTCCTTTTTTAGGGTACTGCAGTTTTCTGTATACAGTTTAAGTCTTTCACTTCCTTGATGAGGTTATTCCTAAGTACTTAATTATCTTGAAGCAATTGTGAACGGTATTGTTTTCCTAGTTTCTTTCTCAGTGGGTTCTTTTTTTGTTTTGGTTTGATTTGATTTGGCTTGGCTTGGTTTTTTGAGATAGGGTCTCTCTCCATAATCTAGCAAAGGATCATGCCATCTGTGATAAATGACACTGTAGTTTGACTTCTTCCTTTTCTATCTATGGGATGCTTGTTTTTGTCCAAGTGACGTTTCACACATCAGGAACCCCATGATGGCCCATATGCGTAACTACGAAGAGAACCCAATACATGCGGTGGCAGATAGGATTGCATGTCAATTGATTGGCTCTAAAATCCACACAGAGATTAGTGCAGCACACACACACACACACACACACACACACACACACACAGAAAGAAAAGAAAAAAGAAAGAAAAAAAAAGAAAATGTGATCATTCTGTGATCCCTCAGAAAGTTGTATACCTGGGCTTTGCACAGTGTTTATGAGTATCCAGATTAAAATTTATTTGACTCACCCTTGTCTTTTCCAGAAATGACCACTGTCCTAGTTCTAGTCCTGGTTTTCCTAAGTCTACCATCTAGTTTTATACTAGTATTCTTTCAGTGTTGTCTCCTAGGAATGTTCAGTTAGTGAGTACTATATGAACTGCAGAGAAAAAAAAATGTGTGTGTTTCCTTATCATTAAGCTTCAATTGTGCTCATGTCTGAGAGAGAAAAATAAGTGCTTCTTACTCATTTCAGTGCTAATGTGGTTGAAGTTATCTCATTTACTTTTTCACTGATGTAAAGGGAATCCCATCTGTTTATAGGAACAACAGCAAAATATATTTTCTGAATATTAGATTGAAGTCAAGTGTTCTGTAGGTTTTGACATACTCCAAAGTAGAGACTATGGCAGTGGAGCATAACATTTGATCTCCTACTCTTACATCCATCTACTTAGTAGTTGTACCTTTCTACAATTCTATTTCATTATTTCCTTAACCACAAACATGGATGCTGTTTTGTATTGTTTTCTGTTGAGTATGTTTTGTTCATTGTTTGCAATGTGTTCATTGATTTTTATACTCTGTACACATATCATTTTTATTCTATGCACTGAAAAATTATTGAAACTGTCTATCTTACATCTATGATTGACATAGATTTCAATCTGTACCTCTTTCTGATGGCTTTTTCTAGCGAAGATATACTTTTTCCACTTTTAAAATATATTTACCTGTGATTGCTCAAAGTATTCAAGTTGATATTTCCACTTCAACATAATTATTTTTCATGGAATATGGAGAATAAAATGAGGGGCTGGGGATTTAGCTCAAGGCATAAGTGCCTGCCTTGCAATCGCGTCATCGTGAGTTCGATCCTTAATATCGGTAAAAAGAGAAAATAGGGAAAAAAAATAACGAGAATAAAATGGATATGTGGATGTAGGTATTTGTTTCTCCCTGCATACTATGTGAAGCAGTTTGTGATTTCTGCCACTTTGTACTATATAGATCTATCATTAGTCAATATTCTGTGTACATATGAGCCATTGAAGACTGTCTTCATTTTCTGCTATGTATGTGTAATTCACTCATACTGAAGTGTCCAAAATGGTCAATTTGTAATTTCTTTGTTATGTCAGGCAAACTGTCAACATCCTGTTTACTAGTTACTGGACATTATTTAACATTTATTATAGTGAACACCAACAATTTTACTAACAAATCAAAACCGTGATTTGGAGATCTAAAGTTTTTTTTTCTCCAATTTTTTCATTCTTAGTTAACTTTGCAAAATTTGGCATTCGGTACATAAAATATATATGTATTTCAATCTTATTCATCTACCCTGCTGCTCTCCCTTACACCAGCCCAGAATTTTTTACAGCTCTGTGATTCGTGACTATGATGTCATTCAGACATACGATAATATAGTTTCTTTAATTTAAATCCTTTGTCATTAGACATTTTTAACTATATAATGTAATGTTTTTCATTAGGATTTAATTTTATCTTTCATGAGTTTTTCTTATGTCTAAGAAGCCAAGTTCAAGCTTCCAAATACTAAGTAAACTCAGCGAATGAAGAATGAGTTACTTAAGTCAGAAGCTAAGAAAAGAGATGTTTTCTAAACTTTGCCAGATTAATTCATTAGATATTCATCTACCCTGGTTTTTTATTTGGATATTGATTTGGTAATCTCCCACTATGAGCCATGCTTTAGAGACAGTGCACATTTAAAACTGACTAACCAGGAAAACAAAAAATCAGTGTTCCTATTCTGCCATGATTTAACAGTGGATTCTAACTTAGATTCCTATTTCCTGCGTGAAATGTGATTGGAGGATAAATGTTGATGACAAAAATGTGGAGTGAACCTTTGAAGGACTCAACATCATTTCAGTTGTTGATAACTGGAGTTGAAATGTACTATGCTGTGACTCTCAGTCTTGTTCCTGAAAATATATGTGATGATTTAGGAAACAGTGACCTTTGAGGACGTGGCTGTGAACTTTACTTTGGATGAGTGGACTTTGCTGGATTCATCACAAAAGAAGCTCTACAGAGATGTGATGTTAGAAACATTTAAAAACATGTCTGCTATAGGTAAGGAAGATAATCATTTTCTAATTTGTATCCTTAGCACTGCTTATTGGTGAAGTTTCATTCATTGGAATATGAATGCATTTTGATGAATATTCCTGACATGCTCATATAATACCATGAATGTTACTAGAATCTTTTAATTTTTATGTAATGATGTAACTCATCAGTGTATTTCTGTTTCTACACTTCAGAACAAAACTGGACTGACCAGCATATTGAAAAAGGGTAGAAATTTTGGAAAAGAAATCTCAGGTAATTTGTACTTACAAAAAAGTAGTTGTTCCGGTGGTCATGTAATGATCCGAAATTTGTTCCATGGTCAGGATTATCAAAATGTTGTATGATATTACATTTAGGCATTGGCTATAGCTAAGTATGAAAGGCATTTTAGGTTTAAGCCAGGACCCGATTGCAAGATTCCTAATTATGTACATATAGTTTCTAGACTATTTTCACATCAAATAATTTATTTAAGAAATGGTATCTGTATTTAAATGTGGTACACATATTCAGTATTTTCAAAATTGCTAGCCATGTGAAAAATTGAAATGAATCCCACTATTTTGATAACAGTTGTAGTCAGTTTTCTAAAGCATTTAATCTATTCTTGTTCCAAAATTATAAGACATTGTTCTATATTGGAAATTGGAAAATCACATAACGCAACATATGTGGAAATATCTATAGAGATTCCACAGAATATTAAAAACAGAACTTTATTCATTGCCACTGAACTTCTCTCCAGTAGTTAAATAGCCATGTAATAACCAGTGAGATATATTCATGTTTATTGCAGCACAATTAACTTACAATATCTAGGTTCTGGAAAGAAGGTAGATGCTGACCCACAGATGAGAGAATAAAGGAAAAAGGTAGTCTAGGCATGGTGGTACATATTTAGAATCCATGCACTCTAAGAAGCTCAATCAGAAGGATCACACTGTCATGCTCAGCCTGGGTAAAGTAATTAATGAGAATTCTTCTCAAAGTAGAAAAAAATTAAGGCCAGGGATGTAGCTCAATGCTAGGACACTGCAACACCACAGTGCTGGAAAAGAAGAAAAACGTGTACATAATGGAATTGTTTTCAATAAAGAAGAATGAAATAATGCTCTTTTTCAAACCATAGCTGGATTTCAAGCCCGTAATATTGGGTAAAATGTCAGACATAGAAGCTTCAATATCACATAGGATAGTTTCTATGAGAAACCTAAAATATGAATTAAGCAGTAAAATAAAGGTGAGATGGTGAAAAAAAAAAGAAGCAGACTTCTTTCTGAGGGTAAAGATGCTCAATGGAAGGAAGCTGCAGGATTATGGAGGAAAGAGTATAAAAAATACATGTATAGTATTCATGTGTACTGAGTCTCCAAAATGAAATTAATGTTATTTATTGTAAGCATGTCAGGTATAAGGACTTAAATGAATAATATTGTTTTAGTGAAAGCTGTTTTGAAGTTGTCCTGCACAGTGTACATTAAGTTTATGGTCACATATTCGTTTCTTTATTTTTTAATTTTTTTTGGTTCCGGTTATTGAACTCATGACCTCATGGTTGCCAGTGAGGCGCTTATGCCACTGAGTCAAATCCCTGGCCCATGGTCACATATTCTTGAAGGGTAAGTCAGAGATTTAGCTCAGTGGCTCAAGCACTTGCCTACTAAGCATGAGTTCATGAATATGATCCTCGGTACCAAAAAAAAAACAAATTATATTAGCTGCACTTACTATAACATTCTTATGTATTTTTTTTTTCTGGTACTGGCAATTGAACTCATGACCTCGGGTTTGCTAAGCAGGCAGCTATGGAGCTGAGCTAAACACCTGGCCCATCCTTACCTTTTCTTAAAGGGCATCATACCAGATCTCCTAATTAATCATTAATAAGGAGATACTTTTACATGTGATTTTTTTTATTTACTTGTTTTTTTCTGTTACAGAAGGGAAGGTGTTGAGATATGCTACCAGTATAAATTATGGAAACCACATAGAGGAGTATTTTCTTGGCCTCCAGTCCCTAAGGTTCACATGAAAACACTTGACATACAACCAGCTGAAAACCTTGCTTCTACAAATACCCTGATTGGTCATGCACCAACAGATGTGCCCATCAGAGCTCAAAGTACACTCAAATGGAATGAGGATCAGGTATGTGAGGTGAAGCTGTCTACCTGTAATGATCATGGGAAGACCGGCACTGATTTGCAGTCCTTTCAGAAGCATGCAGCAAGCAGTCCTGGAAGTAACCTCTTCGAATATAAACAATATGGGAAATCTTGCTCTGATTATAGTGAAGGAACTCACATTGGAGCGATGCCTTTTGTATTTAAAGAAGCTAAAGTCTATGCAGGAAAGCAGTGTGGAAAAACTTTCAGTACACACAATCATTGTAAAAAGAATGAAGAAACTCACAATAGAGGGAATTCCTATGTTTGTAAGCAGTGTGGGAAAGCTTTCACTAGAAAAAGCTATTATAAAGTGCATGAAAGAACCCACACTGGAGAGAAACCATATGCATGTAAGCATTGTGGGAAAGGCTTCATCACACAAAGTCAATGTAAAATACATGAAACAACTCACACTAGAGAGAAATGCTGTGAGTGTAAGCACTGTGGGAAAGTTTTTTCCACTCGCAGTTATTGTCAAATCCATGAACGAATTCACACTGGGGAGAAACCGTATGTGTGTAAGTGCTGTGGGAAAGCTTTCACTGCATATACCTCTTACAAAATGCATGAAAGAACACACAGTAAGGAGAAACCCTATATATGTTCGCAGTGTGGAAAAGCATTTAAAACTCAGCAGTATTGTAAAACCCATGAAAAAGCTCACACGCAGAAGAACCTCTATATGTGTAAGCAGTGTGGGAGAGCTTTCACCAGTAATAACTATTATAAAGTACATGAGAGTTTACACACTGATAAAAGCCCTATGTATGTGAGCAGTGTGGAAAAGAGCTTAACACATATCGTGATTATCAAATCCATGTAAGATCTCACTTTGGAGAGAAACTTTATGTATGCAAAGAGTGTGGAAAAGGACTGAACACATATCGTGGTCATCAAATCCATGAAAAATCTCACTCTGGAAAGAAACCATATATATGTAAGCAGTGTGGAAAAGCATTTACCACTCATAGTGCTTGCAAAATCCATGAAAGAAATCACACTGGAGAGAAACCTTATGTTTGCAAGCAATGTGGAAAAGCTTTTGTCTCTATCTGTCACCTCCGACCACATGAAAGGCATCACACTGGAGAGAAGCCTTATGTATGTAAGCTTTGTGGTAAAGCTTATAGACAATACATTCAGTGGCAGTCACATGAAAGAAGTCACACTGGAGAGAAGCCTTATGTATGTAAGCAATGTGGGAAAACCTTTCCTACTAATAGTTCACTTGGTAGACACAAAGTGATTCACACTGGAGAGAAACCCTATGTCTGTAAGCAATGTGGGAAAGCATTTCCTTATCACAGTTCATTTTATAGACATAAGAGAAAACACACTTTCTAGAAATCCTATGTGTGTAAGCCATGAGTGAAATCTTTCACCAATCAGTGATTTTCCAAGACAAAAGAATTCCCTCTGGAGAGAAACCCTGTGAATGCATGCAACATGGGAATGCATGCAGTGTACACAGGTATTGTCAAATACATGAAAGAAGTCACACCTACATGTATTTATGAGAAAAAGCCTTTGGTCATCATTATAGCTATTAAAGGTATGTTAACCATGAATATGTAATATGACCTAGACAGGAAAGGATTCACAGTGAAGTCAGGCTTTGTCAGGAATAAGAAAAATCTTCAGTACTGACAGCTGTCCTTACATACATGGAAGAAACCATGGTGGAGAAAGTCTGAAGAGCCTGTTACCTTAAATTGATGAAGAAACTCACAACAGAGAGAAACCCTAGGTAGAAAATGTGAGAAAGCATTTCTCACATTTCCCATAACCACAGAAGACATGAACAAACTCACATTTTGAGTTAGTATAATGTAAGAGCTCTTCATTTATATATGATTTTTTATATAAACTTTGCATATGGATAAACTCATATCAATATATACTGTGTGGAACAACCCTAGTCATTTTCTCTTCATAACAGGTATATTTTGTGAGAATACTTTTAATCACTTTGGTTTTATTCATATTGCAAATCAACAGAGTACAATGAGAAGTCATCTATATACAAGATGTACATGAGTAGCTGGGGTCAAAGCTCCATGAGTGTGAAAGCTTCTCCATTATGTCATTGTCAAAAAAATGGTACTGTGGATTGAACTCATGACCTCACACTTGCCAGGTGGGTATTTATGCTGCTCAGCCAAATCCCCGGCCCTTTATCATGAATTTTTGGACATTTTTCATATAAGGCAGTCTTGCTCAGACCATATGAAAATGTGATGTTAGTTATTTCTCTACAAAATTCTGCATATGGCATACAACCACAGGAGGTATCCTAAATGATAAATGTAGTGTGTTCATCCATAATTCATTCTTAAATTAGTCTCGAGTACTATCTGTAAGTTTACTTTCAAGAATAAATGTGCTGACAATTTTGCTTATGTATACAATAATGCTGGAACTTCTTATTATGTTTTAAACAAATTAAATGGTGTTGGTATTTCTTGACTTTGCACCATGATAAATTCATACATGAACTGAAATATATTTCTTTACATGTCAGTGATCTTAATATTTTTGTAAGATTTTGGTAAGGTTTGGTAAAGTTTTGTTTGTTAGAAATTCTGGGGTAATAGGATACTAGATCTTGAATGTATGTTAATTTTCATTTTGTCACTAGATTTGATGTAAATTCTTAGTGTGTACATTCCATGTTTCTTTTTAGCAAAAGAATTTTTTAAATTGCAGTATGTATTTTATGATTATGAGATGTATTTTGAAAGATTTCTGTACATGTGTTTTAGAGTTTGAAAAATTCTCTTCAGACAACATGTAGATTAGAAAATATTGTTTAGAGAAGTTCAGTGATAAATGAGAATTAGTATACATAATAGTTCAATGCAATCAAGAAAATACTTTCTTATCTCAGTGAGAAATTCAACAGGAAGGTATTAATCATATAAAACCAAAGAAGTCTTATTTGACTATTCAGTGAATGTAGTAAGTATAACTAAGAGATACAAAAGTATAAATGTACAGCAACATGGGAAAAAGAACTTTTGGACTTTAATACAAGTCTCTTTAAACCTGCAAAATGAATTGAATTTCATGACAAGGAGCATAAGTCATGATCTGTGTGTATTTCACTCAACCTTATGCATGTGGGCTAATTAGGATTAAAGTCAATGCATTGAGGGTGGAAAGGAAAAATAAAGAACTAAGCATGTAAGACTAATATCCCAATTGTGGTGAGACTAGATTTCGCAGCTGAAATGTTCCCCAACAAATAATAGGGCAACATACATGGTGAATCAAAAAATAAATCAGAAAGGGTACTATACCCAGTAAAGCTATCCTTTAGAAATAAAGGCAAATTAAGATTTTTCTCAGAGGAGGAAAACCAAGGAATTCATCAGCACCAGACGGGCTACAAAAGAAATGCCTACAGCCATGCTACATCTAGAAGAGTAAAGATAATATATACTATCATGAAAATAAGTCAAAAAGCTCACTAGTAGAGTACATACACAAAGAATAGAGACAAACAATCAGAACATCATTACAACAAGAAGATGAAAAACATTAACAATTATAGAGGAAATGTTAAGCAAAAAATGTAGAAAAATATTTAATAAAACAATGGCTTTGAATGTAAATGAATACAGTAAACTAATAAAAGATATGAAGATAGAAAACATTGCAAAAATAAGACCAAAAAATAGACTAAAATGTAAACAAGATCAGTCAGTGAAGGATATGGGACAAAAAAATAGAAAGGAATTAAAATATTACTGTTACATGTACATAAACTACACTCAACAAATGTGATCATTTATTGCAAATGTAATAAAAAGGATACTATAGAATCATAAAAGGATTCTTTTAGAAAATAAATAATACAGATGAAAGCAGAACTAAAATTTAGAAAAAAGAAAAGAGCAATCATTAATTTGAATTTTTGTAAAGATAAAAAAATTCAATTATGTACATTAATGAGAGAACACAAGCAAAAATCAAGTGAAAAAATAACACTTTAGGAATGCAAAAGCATGATTAAGGATAAATAATAAATATATGCCAATACATTGCTAAACTTAAAAAAATTGATATGTAACCCATGAAAAAGAATCATGGAGACTGAAAAAAGCAAAACAAGCCAATAATCAATAAAATTGAATTAGTAATTCTCACAAAAAAATAAAAGTCCAGGACAGATTAGCTTCACTTCTGGATTCTAGAAACTTAAAAATAATTTTTATTTATTTTTAATTTTGTAGTGCTAGAGATTGAAGCCAAGGCTTTGCCACTGAGGCACACCCCCAGCTATTTAATTTGATTGTTTTATTTTGAAACAGGATTTTGTTAAGTGGGTAAGCTGTCCAGAATGGGCTCAGATTTGCAATCCTCTTGCCTCAGACTCCCAGACTTCTGGGATTACAGGTGTGTTCAGTGATCCAGAAAATCATTGTTAGTATACATTTTCTGGCTACTTAGTCTGAATTTTTCATATTATCATTTCATTTAACAAAATATGTACCTGTATTTCTGTCAAAAATAACAATAATATCTAGATAAATAACTCTGTGTTCTCTAAAGGACACACCTAATCTATCCATTGATTCTTTTAGTGTTTTGAAAGTTCAGAAAAAGCTAGCATGACTTTTAATACTTGGTGATCTAGTTCTTTGAGTAGCTTTTGGTTTACACCTGTATGGACAGAATTCTTTGCCTTATCACAAGCTGAGTACCAGCTTGAAATGCTCCAAAAATTGAAACTTTTTAAAGTGCTGATGGTAGAATGAGAAATATAACTTCCTGACCTGCTAGATGTAACATGTGCCAAGTCTGTGTCCCCTGAAATTGAAAAATGAAATATAAAAGATAAAGTAGGTTGAGAGTAGGAAACGTTAATTGGGGAATAGGAATAGCTCCTCAGAGACAGAGGAATCCTGAGTTCATTGCCCCAAACTTTAAAAAATTAAACTTTAAACTTTAAAGGGCCAGGGATTTAGCTCAGTGGCTTAAGTGCCTGCCTGGCAAGCGCGAGGTCGTGAGTTCGATCCCCGGTACCAAAAAAAAAAAAAAAAAAAAAAACTTTAAAAAAGCTGGGGGATTTAGGTCAGCAGCTCAAGTGCTTGCCTGGTACTTTCAAAGTTGCAAGTTCAATCCACACTACAGAAAAAATAAAAGCAAAATAAAAATTGGTGGGCTGGGGATTTAGCCCAATGGCATAAGCACCTGCCTTGCAAGCACGTGGTTGTGAGTTCCATCCCTGATACCGATTAAAAAATAAATAAATAATTAACAAAAAATTGGTTGCCAGTCCTGAAACTGCTCCAAAACTTAAAAGTTTAATAAATTCTTCTGAGCTCATTTCATGAGACTAGCATTGTTCCAGTAACAACAACAAAATCATGTAAGGAGAAAGACAATAAAATATAAAAAGTTTGCTAGCCAATATCACTAACAAGAATGGAAAAATATTTCATAAAATACCAGTAAACTAAATTTTACAATATGTTCAGAGCATCATTCACTATGATTAAGTGGCATTTATCCCAGACCTGAAAATATGGCTCAACATATATAATACATTTCCGTTACTAAATTATGAACAAAATTCATATGATCAACCCAATATTAAAAGCTTTAGAAAAACTTCAAACTTTTCATAATAAAATGTTATCCAATTAGATACTGAAGGATATTGTGTGCCTTCAAACAATAAAAAGAAGTAGTAAAACCCACAACTGATACTAATGGTGACAGGATGAGAGCTTTGCTTCTGAGATCTGGAACGTTAACATAGATAATGGGAGCCTTGCTGCTTCACTGGTTTCTGCTTTTCCATCATTACAATTCTAATGCAAACAATTATGCATGACATGAAAGCCAAGCATCCAGTTTGAAAAGTAAAACTGTTTGCTGATTACATGTTATGTTGGGTGTTCTTACATTATATGTTCTTTTTAAAACATTAAATACCCACCCAAACCAGAGTTCATGCATGAATTGATTAAGTCTCAAGATACAACAGCAATATGCAGTTATTCAGGCACATCTAGAGTCCTAGGTACTCAGGGGACTGAAATGGAAGCAGCAGCAGGCCTGCCTGCCTTTTGTCCCTTTGTATTCCATCCAGCCGTCAAGTGTGTTGATTCTTGCCATCCATACGGGGGGGGGGCTTCCATTATATACACCCTTACTTCCATTATCATACATACATACGCACCCCTTTAATCTAGCCACTCTGAAAAGGCCCAGCTGTGAGTACATGAGGATTTGATGGAACATCTATATATGTCATAACAATGTGACTTTGAAAATGAGAATTCTCTAGCAATTAAACCAGTATGGTACTAGCATAAAAGGACACATAGAATAATGGAAACAATAAATAACAAAAATTCATGCATTTATTATCAGGTGCCAAGAACACAATAAAATAAGAGTGTCTCTTCAAGAAATGAAGTTGGAAAAATCAGATATCTATATACCAAATTGTGAAAATAGACCTTCATATCACATGTTAAAAAATTTCCACATAATAAATTTAAGACAATCATAAGACATGAAAAACTATAAAACTCAAAGTAAGGAAAAGTGAAGAAAAAACTCCATGACATTGATGTGATCATTGCTTTCATAGATGTTACCCTAAAAGAATAGACAATTTAGTTCAGCATGGTGGTGCATTCCTATAATCTGAGCACTTGGACAGCTGAGGCAGGAAGATCATTCCAAGTGCAAAACCAACCTGAGCTTGAAAATGATTTCTAGACCAGCCCAAACTGCATAATGACATCCTGTCTCAAATAAGCAGAACAGATTAAAAGTTTAAAAACTGGGATCCCATAAAACTGAATGCCTTCTGCAAAAATTAAGCAGAGTGAAGAGATATTTTCTTAGTCCTTTATTTCAGTGCTGGGACAAAATACCCAATACCAGCAGTTTAAAAGAGAAGTTTATTTAGTTCATGTGTAAATCCATGGCACTGTTGGTACCATGTAATGGATTTAATGGGTAGATTCTAGGGTCTTGTGTACACTGAAAAAAGATAGCAAGAGTACATCCAATGGTTTAAAAAAACTGCTACATTTATTGAAGATAGTGGGAAGATGTACTCAGGGCAAGTCTATGCCAACCAAACCACATGGAATACACAGAAAAGTGGTGGCAGGACAACAGGAAATTCAAAACACTCAGATATAGATCAAGCTTTCAGAGTTTAAATTAAGTGAACTCTATTCTGGATGTATCCCATTGTGTCTCTGAATAATACATACAGAAATGATTGATAGGTTGCTGAGTCATCTCATGGGTGCCTAATATATATGCCTCTCCCCAAATTCATTTAGATTAAATTGCATGTATGATATGCAATCTATGTGTATGGACATTCAGCAAGGTCTCAGTGAGAAAAAGATTACTAAACATGAGAAAATGAGACTTAACAAGCTTCTGTTCTGCCCTGAAGCTATAGATTTTCTGGGTCTCCTTATTTGTATTTTTTGCTTCTCTTAGAACAATGGAAGAAGGACTACCTTTGTGGCATGGCTTAAATTGAGGTGGACAGAAGGATAATGTTCTCCAAATCCTAGTTGTGCTATCTGTAATACTCTGACCTCTGACTGGCCTTTCTCATGTACTGCAACCTTCCTCAGTGGATGTTCTGCATTCTTGTTTTCTCTAAATTGTGGAGACCCCACTGTACTTTTGGCTTTACCTCATATATCCACACATGGCCTTATCAGGGGCAATGTATCTGACCTCCTAGGCCTTCTTCAGCAACCTGTGGAAGCCTCCCCTACCACACAAATTTTGCACTTGGCAGAGCTATGAAATTAGCACCATGTGGATGACACTAAAGTCTTCTGACAGTTGAAGCAGTACTCAGGCCCATTTGAATCATTACTACAGTGGCCTTTGACAGCTTCAGTGACTAAGCATTGTGTAATGAATGTCTACAAACCAATTCCTTAGACAGTCCTTCTCCAGCATGATGTGCTAGCGTTCTCTTCTTAAAAGAAAACATCATCATCTTACACCCTTGAACCTATGATGGGTGTTCTTTCAGATGCTTCAAAGAAATTCAAGGCATCTTTTCTATAGTCTCAGTGCAAAATGATTGACTTCTTTTTAATGCTAATCTTTTCAGCAATTGAGATTTTTTTTTCAGTCAAAACTCTTCCTTATTGGGAAAGCTGGAAACTTTTTCAAATAGCATTTTGTTCCTGATTTTCAGCATAAGCCTGGCTAAAAGCAGTAAGCAGCAAACAGTGTCTTTCCTAAAGTCTGAATATCAAAGTGAAATATCACCTAATATACCAAAAAAAAGAAAGAAAGAACAAAATTTTGAAGTAATGAGAAAAAACCTGTTAGTGAGAATGTAAATTTTTACATCCATTTAAAGGTATAGAGATTCATTTAAAAATTTAAAATGCAAATAGCACATGATCCAGCAATCTTTTTCCTATATCTATACATCCAGAGGAAACAAAATCAGTATATTCAAGAGGTGTTTGACTTTTCTATCTATTGTATCATTATTAACAATAGCCAAGATAAATTATCGACCTAAATGTCCATGATTTCCAGCAGATGAATGGATAAATGAAATGTGTTGCATAAACAAAATGAAAAAATATTCAACCACAAAAAAGGAAATTATGTCATTTGCAACTATGTGGATGTACTTAATAGATATTATATTAAGCTATACCAAAAATCAAACAAATAGTGAATAATATCAGTTATGTGGGAAAGCTGAAAATTGAATTCATATTGATATAGGAGAATGAAACTCCTGACCTACTATGTCAGCAAGTTTGTGTTTTCTAAAATTGAAGAATGAACTTTAGGAACAACAGAGGTGAAGAGTAGAATATATTCATTGAGAGAAAGCTCCTGTCTGAAGAGAGACAGAAGGGGGTCCCGAGCAGGTTGCCCAGGACTCTGTCTTTTCCAGGGACTTTCATACAGTAAAACTATGGGTTCAATGTAAGGGAAGACTGGAAACTCACAAAGCATGGGCATGAGGTGGGACATAACTATAGTTAGCCAATAAGATCAATAGTTCAGGTAAAATTAATTACATTAGGGCCAAATGGGACAGCAAGTCAGATAGGAAGTGGGCATTCTAGGAGCTGTGACCTTTCCCCTAGAGGGATGGGATAGCAGGCTCCAGGGCAAGAGGGAACTAATTAGAATATCAGTCTCCAGAATGTAGATGCATTTGTTTGATGCTTTGCTTGAAATCTGGCCCACAGCAAGAGGTGTTTTGAGATCTCTGTTTTGAGATCTGGCCTGCAGCAAGAGGTGTCTCCTCCAAGGTCATCAGACTTCTGGTCCTCTGTGCCAGCTTCTTTGAGGGACTAGCCCTGACTGCCTGTAATATTTCTAACTCACTCAGCTGCCTGTAACAATGGTCAAGATTCCAGAAATGCAACACAAGAACAGAATTTTAAAAGCTGTTAGGGAAAAGAAAAAAATCACATACAAAGGAAAGCCCATCAGAATCACAGCAGAGTTCTCAGCACAAACTCAAGTCAAGGAGAGTTTGGAGTGAAGTACTCCAAGTTCTAAAGCAAAACAGCTTTCAACTCAGATTGATAGATCCCACAAAACCATCTTTTCCAAATGCATGGGGAAATAAGATACTTCCAAGACAAAGAACATCTGAGGAAACTTATGACCACCAAACCAGCACTCCAAAATGTTCTGAAGAACATTCTAGAAAAATATAATAAGGACTATAGCTCCATGAAGCAGAACAGAAGGAATCCA
>PVJX010003731.1:71397-104057 GCA_004027295.1 Dolichotis patagonum
AAAAAAAAAAAAAAAAAAAAAAAAAAAAAAAAAAAAAAAAAAAAAAAAAAAAAAAAAAAAAAAAAAAAAAAAAAAAAAAAAAAAAAAAAAAAAAAAAAAAAAAAAAAAAAAAAAAAAAAAAAAAAAAAAAAAAAAAAAAAAAAAAAAAAAAAAAAAAAAAAAAAAAAAAAGATCTAACAACAGGAAAATTACCTGATAAGGATAAGTCAATATTAGTTTTAACCATCAAAGTTAATGGTCTCAATTCACCAGCAAAAGATACAGACTGGCAGAATGGATCAAGGAGCAAGATCCAACAATATGCTGCATACAAGAAACACATTTAATTCAAAAAGAAATTCATAGACTGAAAGTCAGAGGATGGAAAATAGTACTCCATGCAATAAGAATCCAGAAAAAACAGAGGTAACTATTCTATTTGCAGACAAAGTGGTTTTTAAGCCAAGACTGATTAAGAAAGATAAAGAAGGTCTCTATATCTTCTTAAGGGGAAAAATTCAAGAGAAGAGATAACAATCATAAATATATATGCAACAAATATGCATGCACCCAGCTATATAAAACAATTACTAATGGACATGAAAAATCAAACAAGCCCTAATACAATTCTATAGGGAGACCTCAATACCCCACTGTCACAAAAAGACAGATCAACTATACAAAAAAAATCAATAATGAAATATTAGAACTAAGTTAAACTTTTGAGCAAATGTCTATAGATGTCTATAGAGTGTTCTACCCCAGAATCTACATCAGAATATACATTCTTCTTAGTTGCACACAGAGCACTCTCCAAAATAGACCACATACTGGCTCATAGAACATGCTTAAGTAAAGGTAAAAAAATTGAAATTATCCCATGCATATTATCAGACCACAGTGCAATGAAATTAGAAATCCATGCCAAAGGAAACCAGAAGAACTTTATCAACATATGGAAATTAAATAGCACCCTATTGAACAATCAGTAGGTCACAGATGAAATTAAAGAACAAATTAGACAGTTTTTACAGTTGAATGATAGTGACAATACAACATATCAGAACTTGTGGGACAAAATGAAAGCAGTCTTAAGAAGGAAATTTATATCAGTAAACACCCATATCAGGAAAACAGAGCAAGCACATAAAAACAACTTAATGTTGAACCTTAAACTTCTAGAGAAAGAAGAGAAAGCTAAACCCAGAGCTTGTACAAGGGAGGCAGTTATAAGGATAAGAGTATAAACTAACACAGTGATGACTAAAAAAACAATAAAAAGAATCAATGAAACGAAGAGTTGGTTCTTTGAAAGATTATACATAATTGACAAACCATTAGCCAACTTTATAAAAAAAAAGGAAAGAAAGACTCAAATCCATGCAATTAGGAATCACAACACACTCTGCAAAAATCCAGAAAATCATGTATACCTACTTTGAAAACTTGTATTCTAATAAGATGGAAAGTACAGAAGAAAGAGACAAATTCCTAGATACATATGAATTACAAAGCTGAATCAATAAGATATACAATCCTAAATAAGTCAATATCAATAAATGAAATTGAAGACATAATTAAAAATCTATCAACAAAGAAAAGCCCAGGCCTTGATGGATTCTATAAGAAATTTAGTGAAGACCTAATACCACTACTTCTCAAACTCTTTAATGAATGTGAAAGGGAAGCAATACTTCATATTCATTTCTGGAAGCAAGCATTACTCTGATTCAAAACCAGAGAAGAACCCAACTAAGAAAGAGAATTATAGGCCAATCTCCCTAATGAACATTGATTCAAAAATCCTCAATAAGATACTGGCACACAGGTTGCAAAAAATCATCAAAAAGATTGTACACCATGATCAAGTCAGTTTCATTCCAGGGATGCAGGGATGGTTCAGCATACATAAATCCATAAACGTAATACACTATATTAGCAGAGCCAAAGGAAAAAAAATCATACAATCATGTCAATAGATGCAGAAGAAGCTTTTCACAAAGTTCAATACCCATTCATAATAAAAAACCTTACAGAAAATTGGAATAGATGTTTGTGACAAACCAACACCCAACACCATACTAAATGGAAAAAAGTGAAAGCTTTCTCTCTAAAATCAGGAACAAGACAAGGATGTCCACTGTCTCCATTCTTAGTCAACATAGTCCTAGAAACTTTAGCTGGAGCAATTAGGCAAAGAAAAACTTAAAAAAAGATATAAAAGCAAGAATTTAAACTTATCATTATTTGCATGTGACATGATACTCTACTTAGAAGATCCCAAAAACTCCAACAAAAGACTTCTAGATTTAATGCACAAATTTAGTAATGTAGCTGGTTACAAAATCAATTCTCAAATATCAATAGTCTTCTTGTATACAAATGACAAACTCACTGAGAGAGAAATCAGTGAAACAATACCTTTTACAATAGCATCTGAAAAAAATGAAATACCTAGGAATCAATCTAACAAAGTATATAAAAGACCTCTATATTGAAAACTAAAGTACTCTAAAAAAGGAGATTGAAGAGGATATTAGACAATTGAGAGATATTCCATGTTCTTGGGTAGGAAGAATCAATATAGTGAAAATGGCCATACTTCCAAAACTGTTACACAGATTCAATGCAATCCCAATCAAAATTCCAATACCATACCTTACAGAATTAGAGAAAACAATCCTAAAATTCATCTGGAACCAGAAGAGACCTAGAATAGCAAAGGCAATCCTGGGCAACAAATAAAAGACAGGGGGCATCACAATCTCTGACTTGAATTTGTACTATAAAGCTACTGTGATAAAAATACTGTGGTACTGGCAAAAAAAGACCCAAAGATCAATACAATAGATTAGAAGATACACAAACAACTGCAAACACAGTAAGCCTCCTTATCTTTGACAAAGGTGCCAAACACAGTCATTGGTTAAAAGATGGCCTCTAATAAATGGTGCTGGAAAAACTGGCACTACTCATGCTGAAGATTAAAGCTGGACCCATCTCTTTCACCACGTACTAAGCTAAAATCAGAATGGATCATAGATCTTAATATTAAAACAGAAACATTAAATCTGCTGGAAGATAGAGTAGGCAAAACTCTTGAAGACACTGGTGTAGGCAAAGAATTTATGAACAAAACACAGATTGCACAGGAACTATCACAAACAACAACAAATCAACAAATAGGATCTCACTCTACCAAAAAGCTCTTTGCACAGCACAAACCACCAAAAGAATGAAGAGACAACCCATTGTGTGGGAGAAAATGTTTGCCAGCTGTTCCTCAGACAAAAGATTACTATTGAGAATACACAAAGAACTAAAAAAAAAAAATCAGTCCTCTCAGATTTAAAAACCCAACCCAAAAATAGACATCTGAGATGAACGCATACTTCTCAGATGAAGGAATACAAACTGCAAATAAATACATGAATAAAAATGTTGAACATCACTGGTCATTCAAGAGATGCAAATTAAAACAACATTGAGATTCTACCTCACTCCAGAAAGAGTGGCTATTATCCAGAAATCGACCAATAACAAATGCTGTGGGGGAAAAGGGTACTCTTTTCCAATGTTGGTGGGATGTAGACTAGTGCAATCATTGTGGAGATTCCTCAAAAAACTAGGATTGTAGGCCCCACTGAACCCAGCTATTCCCCTTCTGGGTATCATCCCAAAAGAGTTAAAAACATCATACCACAGTGACATATGTGCATCCATGTTTATAGCAGCACAGTTTATAATAGCCAGATCTTGGAAACTTAAATGCCCATTGACTGAAGGATGGATAAAAAAAGATGTGGTATTTTTATACAATGGAGTACTCCTCAGTCATAAAGTATGATAAACTGGACACTTTTATAGATAAGTGGATGCACCTTGAGAACATACTCATTAGTGAAATAAATAAGACACACATGTGCAAATATCATATTGTTTCATTAATGTGAAAAGCTGAAAGAAAGATCAACATATGTATAAAAATACTTAAGATAGTTAAGATAATTATACTACTGATTTCTCTGAGTTTGATGAAGAGAAAGATTTGTACTGGCATTGTTTGAACAATTGAAGGCAGATGTCTTGTGCTCTGGGTGAATGATTTAGGGATGACAGTGTGCAATGTATGTAACATTGTTATCCCCTGATTGACGTGCTTTGTAACTTCTTTGTTTCCTTTTCTTTCTTTCTTTCTTTCTTTCTTTCTTTCTTTCTTTCTTTCTTTTGTTCTTTCATTCTTTCTTTTTTCTTTCTCTTTTTTCTTTCTTTTTTTTCTCTTTCTATGTTTGAATTAAATGGATTTGAAAAAAATTATCAGGGTAACTATAATAATCTACCCTCACAAGCAGATAAGTAAATAAAAATTAGACAAGAGTTAAATACACTAGAGATCAAATAAATTTAATAAAAATCTATATAGTTTTTCAACAAACAACAGCAGCATACACTTTAAAACTTTCAAATCAAAAACATATATTTTAGCTACAAAGTAATTTGTTTTTTCTTTTATTTTATTAGTATATATTTACAATAGATGATAAATACCTTCATCTTGGAGAGTTGGTACATATAAATATTTTATATTAATCACTTTTATTTCCGCCTCCCCTCATCTTGCTGCCATCTCTTTCCATTCCCAGATCCTCTAGCATTGTTATTAGAAAAAATTGAAAAACATTTCATGCATTTTATCAGATCACAATGAAATAGTTACAAATCAAAAGTAAAAGAAACCACCAAAATCAAATAAGATTGTGAATGATCAGAGTGCCACCAAAGAAATCATGAGAGTAACTAAAAATGACTAGAATCAAACAGGGCAGAAACAGTATATTCATGTCTGTGAGACACAATAAACCCAGTTCTAAGAGAAAAGATTTTAGCTATAAGTGTCCACATCAGAAAAACTGATGAATCCCAAATAAATAATGTAATTGTGCATTTCAAAGTAGGTAAAAGCAAATAATTTACTTTTAAGTTTTTTATTAGTATGTATTTGCAGTATGTAAAGATCACATTCATCACAGGGAGATGGTACATGTACATAACAAATTATTTTTAAATTTATGCTTCTGTTTATCCTCCTCCCCATTTGTGGATTCTCTTCCTATTTGGAGAGGATATGTCTTCCTATTTCTATCATCTGTCTTTGACTTTTTAAATTATATGACTCATGGTTTTTCACATAAGAGAAGCCAAGTTATATATAAATTTGCATGTCTGATTTATTTCACTTAATATGGTCTCAATGTGTTTATGCTTTCCTACAAATGACTCAAATTCATCCTGTTTAATGGCAAAGTACTAATTTGTTGTGTGTAAATCCTACATTTTCTTTATCCATTCATTTGTTAAGTAACTTTAAAATTTAGATGAAACTCAAATACATATTTCTCGAAAATATACAAATGTGAAAAAATATTGAATGTGGTTTGTGGTACCCCAAAAAATTAGACAACATCCAAAAGGGGGGTTTGAAAACAGCGCTTTTTATTTTAGCTGGCACCAGTGACACAGACGCGATGGAGTGTGCAGTCTGTGCAATTAGGTTACATTGGTAAGGGGTTTATAAAGGAAAAACCCACAAAGTATGAGTGGGGAGGGGTAAGGGTGGAGGGGCTCTGTTTGTTCTCTTATTAGGTTTTTAGGACAAACCTTAACAGAGGCAGCTGGATTTACAGGAAATTATAATTGGTGATGAGCTGATAACAGGAAACTTTACAACTTGTGGCTAATTTACGGGTATCTTATAGAGTACAAAGGCTACAACTTTAAAGCCTGGCAGTGGGCCAATTCCTGGAAATTTACAGAGTACATAAGTCACAGCTGCACAGGATAGGGAGTCTGACCAGGCATCTGGAATTTTAGGAGGAACAAAGGTTGGAATCTAGGATAATAGCAACTGGTGCATACAGCACAGAATGACAATGCTCAGGTTAGAGTACAACATTCCCTACTGATTTTAGGTCGGTGAGACAAATCATTGGCTCATTCTGGGGATTCAGATAATGGTATTTGTTTGTAGCCTTGAGTTGTCAAGACCATTAATTTAATAGCTTGAACTGGGTCTCTGACATACTTTACCAATTTTTAAGTTTACTGGGATGAGTAATTAAAAAGCCAGGTGGCTGATAACACTATACTTAAAATTTATTTTTAACTCAGAAAACAATCTCTGCAGGGAAATCCATGCGATTTACTAAGGATCAGGCCCCACCTATCTAGAGCTGCTGCAGCAGTGAGACCTTTTACCCCAAGAGGGCAGAATCGGGGACTGATGTGCAGGGGGCCAGATCCAATGGGATGAAGTCCACCTCCACCAGAAATAGATTTTTGTGGACTCACTGTTAGAAGGCTAATCCTCTAGGCTTTAACATAATATCTCATTAAAATGTGTCTTTTTCTTAAAATAATGAAGTATGTGCTCACTGATAACTATCACTGTTGGTAGAATACATTTAGAAGATAGGATAACAAAATCCTCTGACACAGATATATCCTGTTAAATCATCAAAGTAACAATAATCTTAAGTCTATGTTTCTCTCAAAATTGTTCTCATATAATGAAAACATTAGGTATTTGTCCATGGACCAGCATTTTCTCTCAAATGAGTCGCTCCAATTTGGAGTGAACATCACCTTTAGTTGTGCTAATGAATTACTGCCTTTATAAAATTTTGCATCAGTACTCTTATTGCTATGCGTAGTTACACAGAGTCATGCTATTTGCCTCTCATGATTTTGTCTGCATCACTGAGGAAGAGGCAACTGTTTTTCCTTTGCAGAAAGGGTTTGCCTTTGGTCTTGGATGTCTCTTCCAAGTCTTTTATCTCTGGAGTTCAGATTTTAAAAATATTTTTCCTAGGGAAGTGTTTTGGCCATTATCACCAACACCTCTATTTTTTTTTCCTTCCATAGGGAGGCACTGGCTCTAGGCTCTATGTCCCAGCCTGGGCAGGAGCCTGTGCCCCTGCAGGCTTAGGACCCAAGCTGTCCACATCGTCCACCAGCCTGAGTCTCCAATTAACTGCAGTTCACAGGTCCCTCTCTTGGGTCCTGACTCCTACCTCTTTGGTTCCATCTCCACAGTACAACACAAAACAGGAGATCAAGCAATCTTAGAATGGGCTTAACATCTCAACACCAAATGCTTACATCTCATTTTTAAGCAATACACTTTGCTTACTACCACCATTGCACCAGCCTTACCACCTTTATTGGTGGACCTTGGAGCTTTTACTTTCATATAACCTTCTTTTAAACCTGCTTATTACTTTTTTAATCAAACTCTTTTAACATCCTTTCTAAATATCCCACAGTTCCTACAATCCTCTGCCCTTCAGTTCACATGGATGGTTCCCTCTGGCAGAAAACAAAAACCAAAACAGGTAGCTTCAACATAGTGACAAGTATTCAGCACGATTCCTTGTTAAATTTTAAAAATTTGTTTACACATCCTTTAACTTAACATCATCATCACATAATTAAAATAACTAGAAGAAAATAAAATCAACCCTGAGTTCATGCTTCCAAGCACTCTAGGATGCCCCTGATGAGGACTTGCATTCCAGGTTCTGCTGCTGGGTGGTCGTCCTCAGGAGAAACTGCAAGTGGAGGATGCTGTTGCTTGAATAACCAGTGAACCGAGGTTAGGACAGGTTGGAGAGTTCTGAAGAGACTTAATAAGTCTTGGTTAGCTAAATCTGCTAGTTTTTTTCAGAAATCTGAGGAATAAGGGGTGGGGGCCTCCCATATAGGGCCTCAAATGGTGAAATACCAGCTACATAGGGAGTGCAATGCGTGCACAAGAGGGCAAAAGGAAGGAGACTCACCCGGTTTTTGCCAGCTTTTGAGGCCATCTTAGTTATTATTATTTCTAAAGTGTGATTTATCCTTTTTACTTGTCCTGAACTTTGAAGTTGGTAAGCACAGTGAAGTTTCCAATCAATCTGTAAAACTTGGGTTAATTTTTGAGTTATCTGAGCTATAAAAGGTGGGCCATTGTTGGACCCCATGGATAAAAGGAGGCCATATTTGGGAACAATCTCATATAGAAGCTATTTAACTATTATTAGGGCAGATTCTGACTTGGGAGGGAAAGCTTCAACCCATCTGGTGAAGGTGTCAACCATTACTTAAAGGTATTTATGTCCCTGGAGTCCAGGTTTTCCCATGCCCATAAAATCAGTTTCCCAATGTTCTCCAGGCATGGTCCCCCGGTGTCGAGTAGTCTCCATCAGTTTTGGCTGTTTGGGATTGACTAACTGACATTGGGGGCATCTGAGGCTCTCGAGTTGGACAAGTTTGGTTAGGTGGGGAATGAAGAAGTGGTCCAACCACTTCAGTGGTCCAACTGAACTGAAAAGTTCAGCCAACTTTGTTCCTCCCAAATGAGTGCATTGATGGGCCTGATGAATGAGTTCATGACCCAACACCTCTAGGAGTAGAACCCCTTGTCAGGCAGCTGATACCTGCCTCCAGGAATGTCAGGCTTTGCCCGGAGTTGAGTGGCCAGATGTTGGTCCTTTTGAGAATAAACAGGCTCTGACAAAGTTGGAGGGACCAGCAGTAGCGCCGGGGCTGGCTCATTCCCCACTGACTTTAGGGCTGCCTTTCATGCTGTTGCATTGGCCAGATTATTTCCCCATATGATAATATCATCTCCTATATGGTGGGCCTTACAATTAATGGCCACTTTACTTGGCATCCAAATAGCAGCCAGTAAGTCCAGAATCTGGGGGGAGTTTTTAATCTTTTGGCCCCCTGAAGTTAATAAGCCTTGCTCTTGGTAGATCACTCCATGAACGTGAGCAGTTGCAAAGGCGTATCTACTGTCAGTGTAAATATTAATGTCTTTTTCCTCTGATAGCTTGAGGGCTTCAGTAAGAGCAATAAGTTCTTCTCTTTTGGCGGAGGTGCCTTGATTTAAACTCTGCTCTCATAAAACTTGAGTGTCTGTGGTTACCACAGCTCCTGCTACCCGCTTACCTTGATGGATGAAGCTGCTTCCATTGGAGAAGTGGGATGGGGCCCCAGCCAGGGGCTGGCCTGTCAGGTCAGGTTGGAGTCCCGTGAGGTGATCAGTCACCTCGACACAGTCATGGAGGTGCAGAGACAGACCATCATCAAGCAGCAGGGTAGCAGGATTTAAGGCAGCTGTCTCTCTAAAATTGATAGTGGGTCGATCCAGAAGCAGAGCTTGGTAATGCATCACTCGAGAGTTAGCCACTGATCTGGTGGGACTCTAATGAGGGTCTCCAAGGAGTGCAAGGAGACAATCAGGAGTTTTTGTCCAAAAGTCAGTTTTTGGGCCTCTTTTACCAAGAGGCCACTGGGCAATCATTCACAAACAAAGTGGCTATCCAGCTGTCACATTGTCTATAGTCTCTTGGAGAGATAGGCAATAGGCCTCTGCCATGTCCCCAAGCTCTGAGTTAAAATTCCCTTTGCTATTTTTTGCTTCTCAGCCACATAGAGGAAAAAAGGCTTTTGGAAGTCAGGAAGAGCCAGGGCAGGAGCCTCAGTTAGGGCTAGTCTCAGTCACTTAAAGCTTGGTCTTGAGAATCTGTCCATTCCAGAGGACCTTGTGTGGTCCCCCTCAAGGTGTCACAGAGAGGCTGGGTTATCTCAGCAAAGTTGATAACCCAAAGTCTGTAATATCCCACAGCCCACAGAAATTTTTGTAGCCTGGGCTGGAGAAGCATAAGAACCCTGACCTCCTCAATCGCAGGACAGCAGTCTTTGCATTTTTCTCTAATTTAGCCTTGAGCTTAGGACAATCCTTTCACCAATGTCCCATTTATCTAGAGGTGGGAGAGGCGGCTTTTTGTCAGACTTAGTGACTTTATCAGCCAAGACTTTTAGGACTTTAGTTAATTTTTGGTCTTTTGGGACCTCTCAGTTATCAAACACCTTTTGAGCAATTTCTAACTGACTAAGGGGAATTCTCTCAAATCCTTTAAGTTTCTGCAGTTTTTATTTAATATCTGGGGCTGACTGGGTCACAAAGGCAACATTAATTGTCCTTGCATTTTTAGGTGCTACCAGGTCTGTGGGTGTATAAATGTGATAAGCCTCTTATAATCTCACCAGGAAACCCCAAGGGCATTCATTAGCCAATTGCCTTACCTCTGAGACCTTGGACAAATTGGTGTGTTTCCTGGCAGTGCCCTTAAGGGCTTTTAAAAACAGCTGGTGATACCTATGAAGAACCTCTTTACCTCAGGCCATATTGGGGTTCTGGTCAGGATGGGATAAGGGGAAACTTAGTTCTGGTGTTCAGGATTAGGAGATGGGTTTTCACCAGGATCACGTACTTCTTTTCGGCCCAGGGTGTGAATGCGTTCTCTTTCTTCTGCAGTAAACAGGACCTGCAAAATCTGCTGGCAATTGTCCCAGGTGGGGCAATGGGTAGAGAAAATAGATTCCAAGAGAGCAATGAGGCCTTGGAGGTCCTTCAAGAAAGGGGGGTTTTGTTGTCTCCAATTACAGAGGTCAGAGGTAGAGAAAGGGACATAGGTAAATATTGGAGTAGAAGGACTTTCAGGGTTAGGAACCTCGCACAAGGGGAGGAGGGCGGGGGGGGCTGAAGAGGAGTCAGGTGATTCCGGATGCTGACGGCTCCTAGTCCAGATGGGACTGGGAGGGCAAAGGGAGGGTGGCCTTGGCTCTGGAGTTGAAGGTTCTAGGGCTGGGGGTCAATAAGGTGGCGGCAGGGGCTCCTCCTCCTCAGCAGGGAGAATCTTGCTCAGTCCTGGTTTTGGATTTTCAGGTTTTGGTTTCTCTTTCAGTGGAGCCAGGAACGGGGGATTTCTAGGCTGGTGGTTAGAAGCCTTAAGAAATTTTTTAAGCCAAACAGGAGGATCATAGATAAGATCAATCCAAACCTGAATATAAACTATCTGGTCCGGGTGGTTCGGGGGACCAAAGACATACGGTCAAACAGCTTGAGCTGTGGAAAGATCAAAACTCCCTTCTGGGGGCCAATTAGGAACCCCAGAGAGCCATTCAAGTTCACAGAAAATATGGAGTCTCCCAGAGTGTACCAGCTCTCCATATCCTCGGGCTTATTCCTTAAAGTCTCCAAAATGATTAAGGACCAAGGTTAAAGGAGACAGAGACACAGATGGTGCTTGGCCCATAGTTGTTAGTGACTGGTCAAAGACAAAAACACAGAACAGACCACCACAGAAAATGAGGTAAACACCAAATAAATACAGCAGAGCACTCCTATCCATGTCTGAGTGACCTAAAAGGGAACAATTGTTATTGTAACCTTTAAATCCGATAGGTGGCATAAGACCTGAAACAGAAGCCAAAATGTAAAAAACCTGGAATAGAAACCAAAATGTAATAAAACCTGAAATCCATATTGTAAACTGGATCTAGAATGTGTGATGCTGGAATTGATTCATGATGGTAGGCTCAACAGCACTAGGATTAAGAGTGTAAGTGCTAACTGTCCTAAGTAGTCTGGATATGAATAAAATGGGAGAGAGATACTGATAAGTTCCCTTGTTGATTTTTTTACCTTTTGGGCACTGTGAACTGTTCTGTTCTTCAATGCCGCACTGCCAAACCATCCTGTTATGGAGAGTTTTTAAAAAATTCTTTATATATTCTAGGTAGCACTCCTTTGTATGAGAAACAGGCAATTTTTCCCACAATGTGGGTTCTTTCTCCACTTTGGTTTCTCTTGCTGTACAAAAGCTTTTTAATAAGGTGAGAATCCCAGTTGTTGATTCCTTGTGATAGTTCCTATGTAATTGTGGTTTTGTTCATTTAAGTCTTTGCATACAACAGTATTTTCAAAAGTTGTACCTTCTATCTTCCAGCACATCTAGTGTTTAATATTTAGATCTTTTATCCATTTCTATTTTTCCTTTAGTGCATGGTGAATGAAAATGGGTGTAGTTTTTAATCTTAAGCATGTGAAAGTCAGTTTTTGCTGCACCATTTATTAAGGAGGCTTTTTTCCAGCAAATATGTTTGGTTCCTTTGTCAAGGATAATGTGGCTGAGTATGTCTGGCATTTTTTCCACATCTTTTAATCTGTTCCACTGATACTCAGGTCTGGTTTTGTTTATTTGTTTTTCTAGTACCATGATTTTTTTAAACAAAAATCACATTGGCTTTGTAGTACAGTTTTAAGTCAGGAATTGTGATGCCCCCTGCTTTGCCTTTGTTGCTCAGAACTGCCTTTGCCAATCTAGGTCTCTTGTGGTTCTGAAAAAAATTTAAGATTATTTTCTCTAATTTTGTGAGATATGCTGTTGAAATTTTGATTGGGATGGCATTGAATCTGTATAATAATATTGGGAATATGGCTACTTTCACTATATTGGTTCTTCCTACCTACATAAAAAGACATCTTTACACTTTCTAAAATCCTCTTTGATCTGCTTTTTTAAAAAAAAAAACAGTGCTGTTTTCAATAGAGTACTGCTTACTTTCTTCAATATATTGATTCCAAGGTATTTCAGTTTTTGGAATGCTATCATGAAGAGTGTGTTTCCCTAATTTTTCTCTCAATGAGTGTGTCATCATGTAGAGAAAAGCTACTGATTTTTGAGTGTTAACTTTATATAAAGTTATGCTACTGAATTTGGTTATTAAATCTAGAAGTCTTTTGGGGGGGCTTTTCAGGTCCTCTAAGTGTATTATCATGTCATCTGCTAATAATGATTTAACTTCTTCCTTTCCTATTCTTATTTCTTTTATTTCATTCTTTTATCTAAAAGCTTTGACTAATGTTTCCACAACTAAATTGAATAGAGTAGTGACACTACTTGTCTTCTTGTCTTCCTTGTCTTCTTCCTGATTTTAAACAGAAAGCTTTCAGGTTTTGTCCATTTATTATGATATTAACTATTGGTTTGTCATAGATGGATTTTATTGGATTGATATAAAGAGCAACTATTCCAATTTTGTGTAGGATTTTTATGATAAATGAGTATTGGAATTTGTCAAATGCTTTCTCTGCATCTATTGAGTTGATCATATGGTTTTTGTTGTTGGCTCTGTTGATATAGTGTATTACACTTATTAATTTACATATGTTGAGCCATCCCTGCATCTCTAGGATGAATTCCACTTGGTCATGGTGCATAATCTTTTTGATGATTTGCTGCAATCTGTGTGCCAGTATCTTATTGAGGATTTTTGCATCTGTGTTCACTAGAGAGATTGGTCTGTTGTTCTCTTTTTTGCATAGATCTTTCTCTAGTCTTGGTATCAAGGTAATGTTTGTTTCCAGGAATGAATTAGGGAGTATTTCTTCCAATTCCATTTCATTAATGAGTTTGAGAGGTAGCTGCATTAAACCTTTACTAAATTTATTGTAGAACTCAAAAGTGAATTCATCAGAACTTGGACTTTTCTTTGTGGATAAAGTTTTAATTTCACCTTCAATTTAATTGACTGCTATTGGTTTGTTTAGAATATTTTATCTTATCGGTTTTTTTAGCTGGACCTAAATAATGCCTTCTTCTGTCTTTGATTGGCTCCTGTCAGCCAGCCTTTCTTCACCTTTAAATGACAATACCCCAGTTCTGTACTCAAAAGTCAACCAATCTGGACTGAACCCCCTCCAGGTTAAAAAAATTGTTTACTCTCTTTAGCAAAGCCCTCACAGCTAACCCCACTAGTTTCCCAGCACAAAATACTACTGTACTTCTGATTAATGACACTCAAGCTGTCTGCTGTGAAGGCACAAAAGCTCAGCTGCAATATCTGGAAGAAACTGGTTATGAGAAAGAAACTCCACAAATTTCTTGGAGCTGCTGTGTTCTATAGAATGTGGATCCTTGAGTTCACAAAAACAATGATGCTCATGCAGACTGTCAGCTCCTGGGAGCACCTAGTACAAATACTTGGGATGAATCACTATGACTGCCTCCCTACTTTGACTTCTTGTTGTATTGGCCATAGTCCTTCTGATGAAGAAAGCAGACAAGCTCATGTTAGACTGACACTCAGCTGTCCAGGTGCCACATGTTGTAATTGACCTCCTGAATAACTATGGACCACTCAATGCTGCCACATATGTGCTCAACAAGTTGGGGCTACTAGACCATGACTGATAAATAAACTCCCTGACAAATGCTGAGTACACAATGTTTACCGATGGAAGTAACTCTGTTAGAAATGGAGTCTGAAAGGTTGGCTATGATGTGAGCACCTTGGGCCAATTTATTTTGACCAAAGCTCTCCTGTTACTGCTTCCTGCTGCTGTTTGGAAACCTGCCACCAATGATACCAAACCTGAGCTCCTAAGCCCTCTCCAGGGATCCAATTAACTGAAACATCAACCCTAGCAAGAAAAACTTTACCTGGTACTCTCAAAAGATCCATCTTAATCAGAGTCAGATCTCCCCCCACTGAATATTCAGCAAGCTCAAGCCACAGCACTGGTCCTTGTACCCCTACAGCCAGCTCAGTTCAGCATCTGTATCAGTGTCCCTGATCTCCCCCCATTTAAAAATACACACATAGACTTAGTGCTTATCTCCACCTACTTGGGATGGATGAAAGCATTCTCTAAATGAGCTGAGAGGGCAATGAAAGTTTATAGGCTCCTTCTGTGAAAAATCATCCCTAGACATGGCCTACCCTTGATCATTGGCAGTGACAACAATCCTGCATTTGTAAGAGAGATAACTAAATAAAGACCACATACAACAAATAGGCTACAAGCTCTAAAGTGCTGAAAAAATAAAAACCCTACAGAAACAGTTTGTTTCTGTTAACTAGCTCCACAAAAATTTAGCTAAAGGATCAGCTATACCTATAGGCACTCCTGCACATACATATAGTTAGTTTGTTAGTTGTCCAGGTAATAGCTCTGGTTACAGTTCCTATTATTTTTGTTTTTTAGAAATGGGTGGTTGGCACCCACATACACATGTAAACCCATAGAAGACTTAAGATTCCTCTTCAGAAAAAACACAAAGACTTCAGATAAGTAATGTTGCTATTAGCCTTCTTACTGTTCACTTCACCACTCAAAGGAGGATGTAATTCCTTTTTAGATTCCCTGGACCTTGTCTTTCTCTTCCTTATGGAAAGCTATTATTAGTTCCTCTTGGTGGAAATCTTTGTTAATTAATAATTGTCTTATTAATTCTACTCTTTGGCCCATGTATACATAAGTGTTTCTTTAGCTTTGTCTCCTCCAGACTTAAAGCTGTGTGTATACCCAAGATAAAAATGCCTGGTGTCTATCGAGGGCCTCTAGACAGGATCTCCGTAGAAGTACCTCTGACTGCCCTTCAAACACTGTGACCCTGTTCAGCCTGAAGCAGCTAGATCGGTCTTCTGCCCCTTTTCCCTCATGGCAGTTTGAGTTACTTCTTCAGAGGGGGGAATGTTACAGGCAGCTGAGCCAGTTAAAAATATTATAGGCAGTCAGACACGGCTAGGCCCTCAAAGAAGCTGGCACAGAAGACCAGATGTCTGATGACCTTGGAGGAGACACCTCTTGCTGCAGGCCAGATCTCAAAACAGAGAAAACACACCTCTTGCTGTGGGCCAGATCTCAAGACAAAGGATCAAACAAATGCATCTACATCCTGGGGACTGATATTCTAATTAGTTCCCTCTCAACCTGGAGCCACTATCCCAACCTTCTAGGGGAAAGGTCACAGCTACAAGAATGCCCACTTTTACCTGACTTGCTTTCCCATTTGTCGCTAATGCAATCAATTTTACCTGAACTATTGATTTTATTGGCTAACTATAGTTATGTCCCACCTTGTGCCCATCTGCCTTGTGCGTTCCCAGTCTTCCCCCACCTTGAACCCATGATTTTACTCTATAAAAGTCCCTGGAAAATACAGTCATGGGCAACCCAATCTGGACCCCCTTCTGTCTCTCTCCAGACAGAAGCTTTGTTTCAATAAATATATTCTACTCTTCAAACAAACAAACAAACAAACAAAAAAAAAGAAATGGGTGGTTGGTCCCGGGATTTGGCTCACTGGCATAAGTGCCTGTCTTGCAAGTGCACAGTCCTGAGTTTGATCGCAGGTACAAAAAAAAGTGTTTATTGTGATGCATACCTAGTCACTATGATGCATATTGTAAGAAACAATCTTCAATTGACAAGCCATTATGAAGAAAAGGTTTGTGCATCTGGCAGTTTATTTTGTTCAGACACCAAACGTTAATTTTATTAGTTTTTGGGGGGGCAGGGTTGCAGGTACAAAACACCTGCCATGAAAACTTTAAGAACAAAAATACAAGTTTAACTCGATTTCAGACATTGAATTCTGTTGATATTTGTCTCCTATGGAGAACTATAGTGAAACGGAGTAAAGGAAGGGAATTACCATAACAACCAGGAAACACAGAAAAAACAAATACCTGAAAGAAGGGTACGGTCCCAAATGTCACTCCTCCATGACACAACCAGACACCCTGAAAGTGCTGCAGTATTATCGTACACTTCTCTAAAGTCAAACAGCCAAACAAGGTATTAATCAGTGGTTTCATGTGACTTCAGGTACTATTTTCCTTGTAGAAATATTAACGTATTGAAAGATGTGCAGGGACCTGGGGTTGTAGCTCAGCCACATAAGCACCTGCCTGGCAAGCAGGAAGTCATGAGTTCGATCCCCGGTACCCCCAACCGCCCCCCCAAAGATGGGCAGTTTAACTTCTGAGGAAGGAACTGCAGAGAACTGAGAATTTACAGAATGAATTTGTTAGATGTCCTCATCTCAATATGAGGCCCTATGGAGTGCAAGCTTTACACTTTAGCAGGCATTCTGGCTGTCTTGTTTGGGAATACGTTTGTTTTCACGATTTAAGTTTTCTTTGTGACCCTGGGTGAAATAGGTTGCCAATCTGAAGCATTCTAAATGTTTGCTGTTTCTTTAATCTGAACTCCTTCGCAAAATATTGTTACTATTTACGTTTAGCTTTTCATTTCTTCAATAATTTTATTCCTTTTTTCCTCTTTTCTTGAAATGTTTAGACTGAGATACTGAAAGGAAATCTTGTCCATGTAGCCAGCAACCTTATTCCAAATTTTTGACATCTCATAACGTTCAGGCTCTCCCTCTCTTCCATTGTACCCTGGCCTTGCCTGGACTCCTCGCCATCTCTCATGACTGATTTCTCCTGGGCATATTAACTCACTTAGCACGCTTGTTAGCTCATTCTGAGACGTAGCACGAAGGGAGCGCCCACCGAGTCCACTCAGAAATCAGGCACAGCCAGGCCTGGTGGTGTATGTCTTTAAGCCAAGAACTGGGGTAGCTCATGGAGGAAGATTACTAGTTCGAGGCCAGCCTGGGATGCAGTTCGAGAACAGCCTCTACTACATAACCAGACCCTGATTCAAAAACAAAACAAGCCAAAACAAAACTCAAACAAAAAACCCACAGCAGTAACTCTGAAAAGCTAGGCGCAATCTCCGCTTAAATTCAATTACGACCAAAAGGTGTTTACCCTGACAGAAACGCCACTCTAAAAGTCTCTGAGCTGCGACCCACTGAGAGTTGGGCTCACGGCAGGTAGGCTTTCCTCTCTGTCGTCCCGCCCAGCTCAGAGGATGGGCCATGGGAAGCAGCCAATCACTGGTTAAGAGGCGGGCATTGAGGCGTTGCCAATCAGTGCAGGCGAAGCCCACGATTGGCCCAGTCAGGTGGGGAAGGGCGGGCTCTTCCGGTGTCGACTGCTGAAGTCTGCATCCGGAGCGCGCTGCTGAGAATCACCCAGCCGGCTCCGGTGGTCTCTCCCTGACACTTCTTCCATCCGTGCTGCGTGGGAAGGATCTGGGCGACGCACAAGCCGCACGATGGTGACGGTACGGGGTGGGTTGGGGTGCAATGGGGCTGAGGTCAGCATGGAAGTGGCTGCTGGCTATGCTGAGGCCTCTGGGTCTGCAGCGCGCTTGTGCATTGTTCCTCCGGCTTTGTCTGGGGCTCTGGTCCGCAGCGGTCTGTCTGTCCCTGGTCCCGCCGGACTGGAGACCGGGCTTAGGCGGTCCCGCCCACAGCTCCGTGTCCTCCTGCGCAGGGAGACAGGGACTGCGGGGTACTTAGTCAAGGCGAGCGTTAGAGCAGAGGAAGTTCAAGTATGGTGGTTTCCAGATCTTGTTACTGGTAAGAGCAGACCGGTGGACCTGAGTTTTATAACTGTCTGTGATGCAGAGCCGAAACTCACATCTTTCTTACTTGGCCAGATATTGCTTCCTGATGGCAGCGAAATCCTAAATTTCTGGTATTCGCCCACATTTCTAAGTTCATGATAAATTCATGATAGGTATTGATAAGTGCAATGGGAATCAAAAGAAATTTTTAACACTGGTGGGAATGAGACTCGGTGGTGGGTATTTGGAAGCATACGCTGAACAGATAGCAACGCAAAAAGTGAATCAGTTTAGTTATTTAGGTGCCACCTCTGCTCACAATAGATCGTTTACGTGTGGCCTTCTCATAGAGGTTAGAATGCTGAGAAAAGTGGAGGGGATGTTAGTATGTTAGCAAGACAGCTTTCAGCGTCCATGCTAAGGAAGACTTTCAAAAGGGTCTGAATGTTAAACCCACACAGAAACTTTGAACTGGGGCAGCTACAGGGACTTGTGATTTGGCAGAAATGGAAACGAAGAGAGGTGTCAGCTCATTGCATTACTATAGTACTTGTACTGTGTGTAGATATTGTTTAAAAATTGAAATGTTAGTTGAGGTGGACTATATATTAAAAAAGTACTGTGGAGGGCGGGGTAGAGCTCTAGAGTTTAGGTCTGCAGGAATAAAAGTGGTTCAGGATAAACGAGTTTTGGTTTAAGATGGAGCAATTGGGAGAAGAAAAAGTGGAAGTGGAGGATATGCTGGATAGTTCCCAAATCAACACTTCCAGCAGATAAGGTCTTCCCCTAAGGTTTTTTCTATGGCAAACAGAAACACCCAAGTGATACCCAGGATTTGGAGGCACATTTATTTACATCAAGGGACACTGATCAGGATTAATCAGGTCCTGATCTCTGGGTAGGGTTTATATGGGATAAGCAAGTAGAAAGCACAGAGGCAGAATGGCTTGTCAATTGGGGATTGGTTCTTTCAGTATACAAAACAGAAACAAAAGTAACAGGAACTGTAACTGAAACTATATTACCTGGGCAACAAACTGAAATATACTGACTGGGTGCAGGGCAGGGTGGGGTGAGGGTATCATTTGCTACAGCTTAGATTGTTCTTAGGTTGACAAAAAGGAAGAGTTGTGTGCTGGCTCTGTTTGAGAGTGGGTCAAAGACCACAGGCATGAAAGAAAAGGGGGAATTATTAAAAGTTAGATAAGTATGTTGTTTGTTATTACTGATGAAACAATGTAATCATTTTTGAGGAACTGAAAATTATAGAAATTCTTTGCCTTGTTGTGGACTTAAAAATTATCACCATCATCACCATATCATGTGGCGTTATCATCGTAGACACCATCATCTAAGTGTGATGGGAAAGGATTTCTTCAGGATCCAAAAGATTGCAGGGTGTGGTTGATCTCTTTGTTGTACAGGAGATAGAACTCTGAACTTTTGTTCTGATCTGCCTTTCAGACACCTTTTGATTTGGTCTTCATTGGTTTTGCGTTTTGAAATTAGCTCTCACTCAGTTGCCCACACTATGACGAACTTACCATCTGCTCTCAGTCTCTTGGAGTGCTAAGAAAATAGGCATGTGCCGAGAGGCCTGGCTGAGATGTAGGCTCTTTAATTACCACCACTTTCTAGCATTCTGCGCCTTGGCTAAATTAAACATCAGGAGGGCATGGTGTACACACTTCTATGCCAGCAACATGAGAAACTGAGATGGGGTGTTACAACATGAAGTCCAACCTGAGCATATGGGCAAGGCCCTGTTTAAATATAAAATTACTGGAGATGTGTCTCTTCTTGGAAGTAACTTGTCTAACACACACACAATTCAATTACCAGAAGTGAAGTATAAAAGAAAAATAAGTATTAAGTGGAAAACTGGCTTTGACCTTTGCATTTTATAATTTTTTCACATTGGTGGTGCATGGTACAATACTTGCCCAAGATCCTGGGTGGCCGCAGTGAGTCTCTGCTCTGTCAGTCACAGGACATTAAGGGAGAGTAGCCAGGTGTTCCTACTGCATGTCGTTCAATAAAGTACATAAAGTATTTGTTATTTTATTATGTTGGACATTAATATAACTTTAGCAATACTTTAACTCATTTTGAGTCAGTGCTAGACTAGTTCTCTACTTGTATTACTTTGTATTCTATATTCTATACATTTCTTCATGTATTTATTTGCCATTCATATATCTTCATCTGAGAACTGTGTGTTCATCTCGCCCATTTTTGCAGAGGGTCTTTGAATTTGAGGGGCTTGATGTTTTTCAATTTTTTATATGTTCTGGATATAAGTCCTTTGTCATGTAAGTCCTTTGTCTGAGGGGTTGCTGACTGAAATTCTTTCCCATTCTGTGGGTTTTCTTTTCACTCTGTTGGTGATTTCTTTTGAATTGCAGAAACTTTTCAATAATATGAGATCCCAATTGTAAATTCTCTGAAGTGTTTCCCGTGCAGTTTTCATTTTGTTCATGAATTCTCTGCCTACCCCTATGTCTCCAAAACTTCTACCTACCTTATCTTCCAGTAGATTTATTTATTTATGTTTATTTATTTAAAAAAATTTTTTTTTTACTTTGAAGGTAGTAGAAATACAACAGAACAAGACAGAACAAAGCCAGCTGAGACAGTGCAGTGAATTTGGTACAGAACTTCACAGCAGGTTACCAGGATAACAGTAATAGGTACCATAGTATATCTCATTATCTTCACAATAGTAGTCTAGTCAATTAAGTATAGCAAAATCAAACCAAAAACAGAACATTATAAAATCAATTGAAAGAGAATATTGAATAGAGTAAAGCAATTAATCATAATGAAACAAAACTGAAAACAACACTTGCTTTCAAAGAGAAGATAGAGGAGATCCCCCATATTTGCTTATGTTGCATACAGTCATCCTGCCAAGAGGTGCTCAAACCTCTGTCCCCAGTTGCTAACCAGGAGTGGGGGGTGGGGTGGTGGTGGTGGGGTTTGGGAATGTTTGATTACAAGCCCGCGCACCGGTAGGCTCACGAGAGACCAAGCGGCAGAGGAAGGCGCTTACCAAGAGGGCAGGCAAATTGCTTCTTTGTGCAGGCTCCTGGGTTCCACCATGGCCATGGCTGGATCGCTGGGGCTGTTCTCTGGTTCTCCTCCTGGCTCTCGCCAGAGGAAGGTGCTTACCAAGAGGGTGGGTGAATTGCTTCTTTGTGTAGGCTCCTGGGTTCCACCATGGCCATGGCTGGATCTCTTCCAGTATATGTAGTGTTTCTGTTTTAATGTTTAGGTCTTTGATCCATTTAGACTTAGTTTTGTGCATGGTGATAGGCATGGATCTAGTTTCAGTCTTCTGCATGTGGAGAGCCAGTTTTTCCAACACCATTTATTAAAGAGGCTCTCCTCCTTCCAGTGAACATGTTTAGCCCCTTTGTCAAATATCAGGAGGCTGAGTGTATTTGTACTTATACTGGCACCTTCAAATCTGTTCCATTGTTCCTCAGGTCTATTTCTTTGCCAATACCATGCTGATTTTATCACTGTGGCTTTGTAGTATAGTTTCAAGTCAGGAATTGAGATGCCTCCTGCTTGCCTTTATTGCCCAGAATTGCCTTTGCTATTCTAGGTTTCTTCTGGTTCCAAATGAATTTTAGGAGTGTTTTCTCTAGATCTGTGAGGTATGTATGTCAATGGTATTTTGATTGGGATTGCATTAAATCTGTATAACAGTTTAGGAAGTATGGCCATTTTCACAATGTTGGTTCTTCCTAGCCAACAGCAAGGAATATCCTTCCATTTTCTAATCTCCTCTTCGATCTCCTATTTTAGCGTAGTATAATTTTCAGCATCTAGTTCTTTTACATTCTTAGGTTGATTCCTAAGTATTTCATTTTTTTAGATGTTATTGTGAAGGGCGATGTTTCCATTATTTCTCTCTCGGTAAGCACTGTAGAATTTTTTATCTCTGTGACATAACCATTTGATGTCATAGAGATATAAGAGATAATACAGCTTTCTTAATTTAATTCCATTGTTCTTAGACAAAACTATGCCTTCCATTAACATGTTAAACTTATATCCATGAATTATATTTACTTTTCAATTAAGGTTTTGTCTATGAAATTAAATTCAAGTTTCAAAATGCTGTTAAATACAATCAGAAAAGGAAGGAATCAATTTTTAAGTAAGTTTAGAAAAGAGATATTTTCTGTGATCTGTCGGAGCATTTAGATATTCATCTACCCCATTTTTCCTTTAGATGCTTTTATAGACTCTCTGTGAGCCTAGCTCTGAAGACAGTGGGTCTAATCAGCAGGAGAACCTATGTTCCCATTCTGCTGTGGCTTTGCCAATAGATTCCAGTCTAGCATCAAAGTACTGCATTGAGGTCTGTGTATAGTTGGAGAATGTATTTGATGACCAAAACATGGAGTAAACATTTAGAGGTTCAATCTTATTTCTTCAACTTTTCATGAGTGGAGTTGAAATGTTCCATTCCATTGCTGTGAGTTTCAATCTTGTTCCTTCAAATATATGTGTGGTGATTTAGGAAGCAGTGACCTTTAAGGACGTGACTGTGAACTTCACTGTGGAGGAATGGGCTTTGCTGAATCCATCCCAGAAGAAGCTCTACAGAGATGTGATGTCAGAAACACTTAAGAACATGGCTGCCATAGGTAAGGAAGATATTTTCTAATTATAATTAGGGAACAGTGTTTCTCGCTTACCAGTAGAGTTTCATTCATTGAAATATGAAAACATTTTGATGAGTATTTCAGGCATGGTCACATTATACCTTGAATGTAAATAAAATTGTTAATATTTATGTGTAATTGTGGCAATTAATCATTACGTTTTTCTTTCTGCACCTTAGGTCGATATTGTAATAATCAAAAATTTGAAGATGAGTGCAAGTGTTGGAAGAGAAATATAAGGTAATTTGCACGCATAATCAAAGTAATATTCCTCAAGAGTCAAGAAGTGTGCATACATTTTAAAACCATGCAAGTGATAAGTGAGGCCCAGTTGAAAATTTATTTAATTCTATAACTCCTAAAATCCACATAGTTTCAATATGTACCATGTGATAATTGAATATCTAAAACATTCTAATATTGTAAATTTAGGGAGTACCAATATGACACAAATGACATTATTTAGTGTGTCAGAATA
The DNA here is from genome assembly GCA_004027295.1 of Dolichotis patagonum. Classification (NCBI taxonomy): domain Eukaryota; kingdom Metazoa; phylum Chordata; class Mammalia; order Rodentia; family Caviidae; genus Dolichotis; species Dolichotis patagonum. Next base: position 94,631 of record PVJX010003731.1, read on the forward strand.
AACAAAATTTTTTCCACATTCAAAGTTACAAAAATGTTATATGAAATTACCTTTAGAAAAAAAAAAGAAATTACCTTTAGGCATAGGTTTATGTGAAGCAAATTTTGTGTTTAGACTTGGATCCAAGTTTGGGGTGTATATTTACCTATCGATGTATTTTCTAAATCCCATTTTGCTATCAATTTTTATAAAAAATGCTACCATTATTTATGTGTAATAAGCACATTGAGTATTTGCAAAATTGCTAACATTGTGGAAGTATTCAAAATTGAAGTGAATGTCACTGTTTTGATACTACTTGTTTTCAAGTAATCCCATAGCATTCAGTTCCTTCTTCCAAAATTATTAGAAGACACCTTCGTATGTTGTTGGCGGAACATCCATGGAAATATCTATGGAGATTCTTAGGAAAATACAAGTAGAACTTTCATTTCATCCAGCTGAACTTCTCCTTGGTATATTCTGTCAAAAGTTAAAGTAATCATATTAAAGTGATAAATGCACATCCATGTTTATAACAGAGCAAGTCACAGTAGTTGTGCTCTGGGAACAACCTTAATATTTACCCACAGAAGAATGGATTAAGAATGTGTGAGAGAGATAGGCCAGGCATGGTGGTACATGTTGAAATCCTAGCACTCCGGGGGCAGGTTGATCACGCTGTCATGCTCAACTTGGGCTACTTAATGGCTGATGAGACTGTCTCAAAATAAAAAATAAAGGACAGGGAATGTAACCCAGTGCTAAGGCCTTGCATTAAACCTCCAGTTCTGAAAATAATGTGATATGTATATATGGTAGAATTATATGCAGTGGAGAATGAAATGATAATTCTTTATCCAAGAAATGGATTATTCTTGAGTTCATAGTGTTAAGAGAAAATAAGTGAGACACAGACAGTTCTGTGTCATGTGGTATAGTTTGTATGAGAAACTCAAAATAAGAATTAAGGAGTAAAATGTGAAATGATGGTAAAACAAAAAGAAGCACACTTCACAGAAGGGGAAGAGGTTAAGTGGAATGGAAAGGGGTAGTTTCATGGACAGCATGAAAATAAGTATATATCAGTTACCCAAAGTGAAAGTAAAGATTATGTATTGCAAACATGTGAGTTACAAGTTCCCAAATGAGTACTTTCAATAAACATTTTTAATCAAGCCATCTTCCAGAGTGTACATTAAATTCATGGTCAAATGTGATCAAGTAGAATCATACCATATTACCTCCAGGTGAATCATTAATAAGACACTTTTGAATGTGATTGATTTTTTATTTTGTCTTTTGTAGAAGTGAAGACATAGAGAAATGCTGTCAATATAAATTATTGTATCAACATGAAGAAATGTTTTTTTGGACTCAATATCCTAATGTCAATATGAAACCACTTGATAAAAAACCAGCTCAAAGCCTTCCTTGCAGAATTCCCTTGATTGATCATTCATCACTAAATGTGCCCATCAGAGCTCATAATGCACACAAATTATATGAGTATCAGGGATCTGAAGACAAGCTGTCTAATAGTATTGAACATGGGAAAATGTGCACTGATTTCCAGTCCTTTCAGAAGAATGGAGGAATAAGTCCTGGAGAGAAACACTGTGCATATAAGCAATGTAAAAAATCCTACTCTGATTGCACTGAAGGAACTCATATTAGAGAGAAGGCCTTTGCATGCAAACAAGATGCTGAAGTCTTCAGCGCACTCAGTGAGAAAAACCACAGTGGAGCAGATATCTCAGTGTGTACAAAAAGAGGAAAAGCTTTTAATTCTCATGATACTCAAACACAAGAAAGACCTCAAATGGCAGAAAACTCCTATGTATGTAAACACTGTGGGAAAGCCTTCACTAGTCACTCTTCATTTCGTAAACATGAAAGAACTCACAAAGTGGGGAAAACGTATGTATGCAAGCAATGTGGGAAAACATTCCTTCATTACAGTTCATTATTCAGACATAGAAGAACTCACACTGGGCAGAAACCCTATGTATGTAAGCAGTGTGGAAAAGCATTTGCAGTTAGTGCTTCACTTAGTAGACATAAGATAACTCACACTGGAGAGAAACCTCATGTATGTAAGCAGTGTGGAAAAGCTTTTAATAGACGTAGTAATTGTCAGGCACATGAAAAAACTCACACTGTAAAGAAACTCGTAGCATGTAAGCTGTGTGAGAAAGCATTCATGCACAACAAATCCTTTTGTATCCATAGAAATGAGACTCAAGAGAAACCTTTTGTATGTAACCAATGTGGGAAAGCATTCATGTACAACAAATCATTGTGCATCCATAGAAGAAGTCACAATCAAGAGAAACCTTTTGTATGTAAGCATTGTGGGAAAGCTTTCAGCAGTCACAGTGGTTGTCAAGCACACGAACGAATTCATACTGGAGAGAAACCCTACATATGTAAGCAGTGTGGGAAAGCTTTCACGCTTCGCGGTAATTGTCAAACACATGAAAAAACTCACACTGGAGAAAAGCCCTATGTATGTAAGCAATGTGGGAAAGCTTTCAAGCAGCGCCATCATTATCAAGCACATGAAATACTTCATACTGGAGAGAAACCATATGTATGTAGGCAATGTGGGGAAGCCTTCACTAGTAACAGTTCATTTTATGTACATAAAAAGAGTCACACCTTAGAGAAACCCTATGAATGTAAACACTGTCCAAAAGTATTTCTGTGTATCAGTTCATTTCGTAAGCATGAAACCATTCATACTGGGGAAAAACCATATGTATGTAAACAGTGTGGGAAAGCTTTTAGGCTTCACAAAAGTTGTCGAACACATGAAAAATCTCACACTGGAGAAAAACCTTATGTATGTAAGCTGTGTCCAAAAGCTTTCACCACTCACAGTAATTGTCAAGCACATGAAAGATCTCACACTGGAGAGAAACCCTATGTATGTAACCAGTGTGGGGAAGCCTTTGCTAATCACAGTTCATTTTATAGACATAAAAAGAGTCACACTGCAGAGAAACCCTATATATGTAGTCTATGTGGGGAAGCCTTTGCTAATAAGAGATTATTTTATAGACACGAAAAGAGTCACGCTGGAGAAAAACCCTTTGTATGTAAGCAGTGTGGGGAAGCCTTCACTAGTAGAAGTTCATTATATAGACATAAAATGAGTCATACTGGAGAAAAACCCTTTGTATGTAAGCAATGTGGGGAAGGCTTCACTAATAAGAGTTCATTTTATAGACATAAAAAGAGTCATACTGGAGAAAAACCCTTTGTATGTAAGCAATGTGGAGAAGCCTTCACTAAGTATGGTTTATTGTATAGACACAAAGGGAGTCACACTGTATAGAAACCCAACAGTTAGTATGAAGGCAGTGAGGGAAAGCTTTCATCAATCATTGTCACTGTCAAAGAAAAAATACACTGGAGGAAGACCTCACGTATGTAAGCAATGTGGAAAATACTTCAGTTTTCTGGCAATTGTGGCCCTTAAAAATATTGGAGAAAGGTAACTAATAGTTTCAAGGGGCATAAAATTATTTCTTATGTGTTAGTAGTCTCCATATTTTGATAGGGTTTGTTTTGCTTTTAGTTACTGTGGGGCACTGAAATCTAAATTTTGTTATTTTCCCATATATTCTGCATGATTTCTTGGTATGTACATTTCATTTTCCTTTTCCAACACAAGTTTCAAATTGGATGTGATACCTTATGATGTATATTTAAAAATATGTCCTACATGTCTTTTACATTGAGTTCAACTCTTCTCAAAAAATTATAGCTTAGGGGCTGGGGATATAGCTCAGTGGCAGCTGTGTGGTAAAGTGTAAAGTCATGAGTTTGATCCCCAGTACCCCCTCAAAATTAAATTGTAGCCTAGTAAATACTGTTTTGCCTATCCTCTGAAGATATCTGAAGGTATTTGTGTATATTCCAAAAATAATTACAGGTTACATCCAGTACACAGTTTTGTCTGTTTTGTGAGCTATTATTATGTTTATCCAATTTGAAGCATTTGTTTTATTATGTAAGTTTTATTTTCATGCCAATGTTGCCATGATTTGTTTTGATGATAATTTTTAGATCAGTTTTACACACACACACACACACACATACATAGCTGTGGGTGCCCCACTGCTGGAGATCAGCTGCAATGTACATTCTCAAACAGGAAATAATGAATTATGCTAATTATACTAATTAGTTTTTCCACAAACTATGAGTTTATGATTTGTCTGTAAGAACATACACAGCAATTGAGGAATGATTGCTACTTTTTTGTCTTGTTGAGACAAGGTTTCATTATGCAGTTCAGGCTGACCTTGAGCTCACTTCATAGCCCAGTCTGGTCTCGAATTCTCAACAATCGTCCTGCCCCAGTCTCCTGAGTGCCGGGATTACAGGAGTGAGCCACCATGCTGGACAAAAATGATTTCTGTTCTTTATAATTAAGCAGAATCCTTTGTTATGTTCTTTGATACTACATATACCATTTAATCTTTGGTAACCATTCTTTTTTTACTTAGGAAATTCAAATAATGGCATGAAATAGAATCTAAAAATATCAATGTTTAGTAAAAAAGGTAAATTGAATAATTTTTTGTAATTCAAACTGTGTTCTGTTTTATTAACTTTAGAGATAAATACAGGCAATTTCCCTTTTATCATCAGTAAGGACCACTAATGGCTGAGGTGAGTGATAACTTACTTTCAGGCACATAAAGACTTGTAAAAGCTGTCAGCATGAGGCCACTTCTGGAATCCTTGAATTATGTCTTTTCTCCTAACATTGAAGTGTTTTGATTGTTTTCCCCATAAATACAGAAGCTGCTTAATTTCCTCTGGGATTACATTTTGAAAAACCCAAGCTAAGGTGAAAACATAAGTGAAAGATACATTGAAAACTCGAATGTACTGAGCAGTATGCATTACTTTAATGCTTAGCGCTGAAATTGGCCAAAGGTAGTCACTACTATCAAAATGAAATCTATTTATATATAATGAAATATGAAATGTTTCATTTAATTTATGAAATGCACTGCACTGCAGGATACAGTATCATTTTTTTTAACACCATTGAATATGTGGCTAATTTCACTGCAGTTAATTTCTAATTCTTATCATCATAAGGAATTTGGATAGTACATACTACTATTCCAGCTAGAGATGAAATAGTGAAAGTAGGAGATACTTCATCCCGAGGAATTAACTCAGCCCACATTTTAGCATCACATTCTTGCTGATCCTGGTGGGTCCTGTCTGTAATCTCACATCTTGGGAAGCTGATGTGGGGTAGGATTGCAAGATTTAAACCAGTCTGAGTAACTTAATGAGACTTTATCTCAAAATCAAATTTAAATAGGCCATCGATATAGTTTAGTTTTCTAGTACACTTGGGTAAAAGTTCTGTGTTTTAATAAAGAACAATAAAAACCTATATTTAGTTTATTCCATCAGAATTGTTACATTTAGTTCTCTGCTTATGATGATATAATTTTTAGTATTGCATTTCATCATTGCTTCTGTTCTCCCAAGCTTTTTTTCCATCTTAGAAAGTACATCAACCACAGAAAACACAAATCCATGAACCTCATTGTATTTGTTTGTGTCATCATCATGTCACAAATATGAGATTCAAAAGCACTGCATATGATTAATCTCTTTGGGCATCTTAGAAAGAGACCATGATTCCAACAATGGCAAAATGTCTAAAGGAAAGAATACCTTTTCCTTTAGATTGTATGAGTATGTTTTTCTCACAAGATACAAAGAAGATGACATTGCATCAGTAGTGGAATACATAGCACTTCTAATGCCAGGTCCAGTAGAAGGTGGTGAAGCAGCTAGTGGAAAGCAGCACCCAGCTGGAGTGTGACCTGTGCATGCTTACCATCATCTTACGCTTTGGAGTCAGTGTTTTATAAATTGCTTTTGAGTTTTATTGTTTTTAAACTTAAATTTTAATTTAAAAATAAATACATATTAAATACATATTCAATATATGTGTATATATATATATATATATTTCAATTTTTAAATTTTTTTTGTCTTTTTGAAATAAGATTTCACTGAAGTTCAGGCTGACTTTGAGCTCACTTTGTAGCCCAGGCTACTCTCAAACTCACAATGATCTTCCTGCCTCAGCCTCCCAAGTGCTGAAATTCAATATATTTTGATGTTAGGTTTATATATTGCAATTACATGTTAATAACCATACCCTTCCCCTTATGTATCTACAAACATGAGTGAACTAGGAAAGGATTAATAATTTTGTTTACTTTAAAAATTGATGTTAAAATACCCTTCATGCAATCTAATAAGTTCAATCAGAAAAACATGGTGAATCTATAGGTAGAGCTCACTGTAAAAGTGATTGCATAATTTGCTTGAGAACTTCAGTTAATTGCCATCACAGCTAAAGAGAAAAAATAAGGCATGGAAGCTGAAATTTGTAAAATATTTACACTTCAATGAACACAGTAGTTGTCCCTATGCAAGTATATGTGTATTACATGAGAGGATATTTTCTGAATTCTGCAGGTTGGCATTGTGCTCAACATTTCTAGAAGAAAGTTTGTGTTTCATAATTTACATTTTTTCTTCAAATTTAAATTTCTCACCAAAAAAAATGAGTATCTGTTTCTAGTTTTCAGAAATAACTAATAAAATTCTATTCAGAATAGCTGTATATTTGCAATTCTATTTCTTTAAATCCTTTTTAGTCATAGCAATAATGTAATTTTATATTACATGTGGATCAGATATGGTACTCATGTTTTTATTTTGAAGACCCACTCACAGGGATGAAGGTAAGTTTAAGATCACCTCTGAGATGACTGTTAGATGTGTATTCTTTTACTCAGTGTTTTTAATATGTCTTATTACTAATTTTTTCTTCATTGCACTTATCTGAATAACACTTTATTGGTTTCACCAAAAGTCAGATTTTCTTATTCTTTTGGACGTATGTGACATTAATTTTGTATTGATACACTGATTTAATCCTTAAGTCACTTTTCCTAGATTATTTTGCATGCATTTTGTTTGTTCTGTCCCCTAGTTTTGCGAGGAAGAAAATACATGCGTTTAAATTTCTCCTTCAGTTTGCCTTTTTTTTTTTTTTGTGGTGCTGGGAATTGAACCTAGGTGTTGTGCATGTGAGACAAGTGCTCTACTACTGAGCCACACCTCAGGCCTCGGTTTGCTTTTGAAGAGAGGTGATGCTCAGATATTTTCTGTCAATGAAGACATTTTCAGTCCTTTGTTTCTTCTCCCTGAATATCTGCAAAAATCTTTGCCATCATGTTCTAATTGTTGGCATAACATTGTGTGACCTAATTCATCAGTGTGATTTTTTTGTCTTATACATTATCTTGTTTTTTTTTAACCTGCATTTTGGGTTTTAATGAGAATATTCTGTGTTTGTATATCAACAAACTGGATTTTATATATTCCTGTTTATGTGATAAGCTATGGAATGAGAGTGTCTGTGAGTGACTAATGAGCTCTTTATTCTGGTGAATTCAGTAATACACATTCATACAGGTTCTAGCTTGAATCTTAAATGCCCACAAAACCTGTCTTTTATGCACGTGATTTCTAGATTATTGCTGTCTAGGAAGTGGTGATACCTGTTGTATTGGTTTTTTCTAGAGAAAACAGATATAACATGAGATATACAAATGTGTAAGAAATTGCAATATTGGCTTACAATGGTCAGCCACAGAGTCTGATAAGGAAGTGTGCAGAGGGTGTCTGCATGCTAGAGGCCAAAGGATTCAATCCAAGGTCTGGAGTTGACCCTAGTGTCTCATGCAAGTATGCACCAGCAGGCTGATGGGTCTGTAACAGAAGGCCAAAAGGTCTATTCTGGAAGGCTGAAGGGTGTATGCTGGAAAGCTGGAGTCTACAGTGGAAGCCAGGAGATGATGACCAAACCAAAGGTGAAGACTAGAGCTCCTCCAAAGAATGAAATTTATTTGTCCTTCCTCCTTCCCTTTTATACTGTCCAGCTGATGAGCCACCAGAGGATGGGTCTTCTACAACCTAGGGTATAGAGGTGCTAAACCCATTTAGTTAAGCTTCTAAATGTCTCAAGTTGACATAAACACTATACCTGTAAAAGGTCAGCCTTAGATAATTCACTTTGTAGATTAAATACATACTTTGAAGGACACTGTGGAATGTCCTTCCACTTTTTGCTTCCAAGGCCTAAAATTGTTTTTTTTTTCTCACCTGCTCATTACATAACCTGCCTCAGTGAAGCAAGAAAAGCACTAAAATCTCTAACAGTTAAAGAGTCAAAATAAATGCTTTACCTTATATACTGAATGTATGGTACTATATACAAATTACTGTTTAAAAGTTTTTACTTTACAATATATGAATATAAACATCTTTACTTGTACATAATATATCTTGATTCCTCTTTTTCCTAAATACCCTCCCCTCGCTTCACCCCTCATCCCCTCCTTATTTACAAAAGCTTTCTTCCCATTTTTTCTCCTCTCTTTTTACCCCCTCTCTTCCTTTCCCTCTGTCCCTCCCCTTATTTCCCTTCTCATTTGAAGTTTTCCTTTCTATTTCTCTATACCTATTATGGAATTTGGTCCTTAACTGCCCTTTCAGTTTCTCATCTAGGAAAACAATGAGATAGTTAAAGATGTGTCCAATTTATTTTACTTAAGAGTATGGTATTTTATTTAATTTTAAAGATATACTTGAGTATGGTCTATTTTATTTTATTTTAAAGATATTTACTTAAGAGTGTGGTCTTTATTTTATTTTATTTTATTTATTTTTTTGACTTTTTTTATTTAAAAGAGAATAAAACAAAAGGGAGCAATACAGAGCAGATCAGAAGAGGACAACATAGGAAGCACAGTACTTTACATTAAGTCAACTGGACATCAACAGTATCTAATGCCATATCTCTTACTCTGCTATAGTTGAGCATAGTTTCAATTACAATAATATCAAACATAACACAATAGTATAAAGACATGCATATAGTGAAAGAATTCCAGGGCTTTCTGAACCGAATAACAGAAAATGATCAATGGGTATTATCTCATTTTTGATAAAAGAGAAAAAAATTTGTTTGAACTATCACACATATTCAAATTCCAATGAGACACAATGTGGTAGACAGAACCAATGGTAATAGAACAAAAAAAAAAAGCATGGTAGGACTTCTAAGAAGGATAATATTAAATCAGCAATAGCTGTCATAATGTTTTCTTCAAAACAGCTGTTCATATCACGTATGATATAGTCAAACAAAACAGGATAACACCATTCCAACTGATGATTTAAAACTTTGAAAGACTTCGAAGCTATGAGATGGGGCCTCATGCTTACCATAAAGTCTTATATACTCTTATCAAATCACATATTAGGGAGATTATATGGTATTTACCCTTGTGAGTTTGGTTTATTTCACTTAAGAGAATGGTCT
>PVJX010003732.1:0-104378 GCA_004027295.1 Dolichotis patagonum
ATTTCTGGTTTGAATTTCTCCATAGCTTTCCCTATTTGCATATTTATTTCATTTGATATCATTTCAGACATTTCAGGTGCATGGCTTCTTTTTTCTTCTATGTACACAGCTTCTAAGCTTTCTTGGGGAGGGCTAGGGCTTTGAGCCTGCCTTTTGGTCTTGCCTTTTGTCATTTTTCTGTATTTCCTTACTTTGAGCGTTGTTCCAAAGCTTTCTCTGCTTATGTTGCAAATTACCTGTTACACCCTCAGTTCCTGGAGGGGCAGTGGCTCCCCCACAGGCTCCTGGCTTCCTCACAGGGTCCTAACTCCCCTCTGTGGGCTCCTGGCTCCCTAAGTTGTAAGGTGAATGCTGGGTGTGGCCACCCTGGAGCCTGTGGAATCTCAGGCAGGCCAGGCCTCCGTGCCTTGTCCCAGGCTGGTCTCCAGGAGGTTCCCTGCGAGTGAAGGGCCTACAGGTCCCAAAGATTCAGGCCAGAATGTTGGTTTCTGAAAAGTTCCCGGTCCCAAACAGACCTGGCCAAGATGCCAGTCTCTACAGTATTCCCAATCCAAACAGCCTGGGCCACTCTGCAGGTCCGAGAGTTTCAGGTCCCAAAGAGACAGGCCGAGATGCTGCTTTGTGGGAGACTTCCTGGGGGTGAAGGGCGGTGCTATGGGCCCAAACAGACCTGGCCCAGATGCGGTCTCCAGGCAGTTCCCTGTGGATGAAGAGCGGGCCTACCAGCCCCAAAGAGTCGCGCCGAGATGCAGGTCTGCGCAGACTTTCGATCCAAACAGCCCAGGCCACTCTACAGGTCCGAGAGTTTCGGGTCCCAAAGAGACAGCCTGAGATGCTGCTTTCTGGGAGACTTCCTCAGGGTGAAGGGCAGGAGACATAATATTGAGAAAGTACTTGGATTATATGTGAGCTTCATACTCGTTCTTCCATTTCATTCCCTCAGTACTTTTCACATCCACATTAATCATCTGTCATATTGCATGTATTGAGTGAGGCCCATGGACACAGGCCGTGTCACTGAATAAGCAGAATATACTGCCTGAATGCTCAGAGTTTACACTCCAGTCACAGAGATAAAAATATAGAGTAATAACATTCTTCCTGGATAGTTAGGGCACTGAACATTTCATTTGTTACCACTATACAAAGGAAGAAATTGAAGTTTATTGAATTAATATAACTCGCATGAGGATTTGAACTTACACCTTTCAGTCTCCTTTGTAGACAATGTGATGACCCAGTTCTGTTAACTGACAGCTATGTGATCCTCAGAACATTCCTTGATTTGTCAGTGTTTCCTAACAGCATCCCTGGGAACAATAAGGTAACTGCTGCTCTTTCTTTGTCCATTTTCTTCTGCTACAAGAGAATATCACAGACTGGTAAATTATAGACAATGAAAGTTTATTCATCTTACAGTTCAAGGGCCCACAAAACCCAGAGTCAAGGGGCTCCATTGGTGAAAGGCCCCTTGCTGTTTCCTAACCTGGAGGGAGGGCAGGTGAGCATGTAGGAGGAAGGTATAACCAGGGAAGCTGACTTCATTCTACACTTGCAGTAACAGCCTTCTTTGGTGAGGGTGATACCCGGATGACCTAACCCCTTTCTCAAAGTCCCCACCTCCCAGTATCCTCACTGTGGCAATGAAATTTCAACATGAGCTTTGCAGGCAAACACTGATCCCATGGCACTGCCTTACCCTTTTCATTCACTTAGATTCCTCTCACCCTTCCAGTCTCAGATTAGTCACCACTTCTCAGGAACACCAGCACTGCTCACCCTTCTCTATTCCCTAAGGATTTTTAGGAAATGCACTCTATAGTACTTTGGGGGCATTTCCTTCTCATAGTACTAACTCGTCACCATGTAACTGTCTTTTTCCTTTCTTTAAGCGAAAAAAGATGAAGACAGTGAGTTATATGAAATTAAATTCAACACAACCTCTGTTACATTCTCCTGTTTTGCCACATTTGTCTTGATTATATCATATTTTTGAGGAGAAAGGAATGGTTCTTTTTCACTTTGTGAGTGAAATGACCTGTGAATGAAAGCCCAGTTAAGAAATACCATTATTGTGAAGCCAGAGCATTGGCTAAAGGCAGAGAAAAGGTAAGCTTGCCAGTGTGGACTGGCCTTGACAGTGAGGTGCTCAGAACTCCCTACTCCTACTCAGCCCTTCACACCTACCAGGGCATTCATTCAACACCTCAACCTGCCGAATGATATATGTTTGATGAGGAAAAAGTTAAGAAAATCCTGGAGAGTCAAAACAGACAGAAGACACAGTTCTTCTGTCCTGAATCAATGGACTATTTGGGTCATAGCTTTGCTTTCCTGCAATGAAGGTCCAATCTGGTGCAGATCAATATTTGTTGATGCATAATTTCAAGGAGCAGTCTTGTGTTTTCTATAGCAAGGTTGTCTTTTAATAAGATGACCAAGCACGACTTTATAAGGCAAACAAATGAAATAAAACCTTCTAGACTACTACTGTAAATGTTCCTTTTTCCTTCAGCTCTAATACAGGCCTTTCAGTGAAATGGCCTGACAGTTTTATGTGTTTCTTCCTGTTTAGCATGGCAGGGAGGGATGGAATTTGGGCTTGTTCTGTCTGAATTCAGACACCATGACCTATTGAAGTCACTCTCTCAAAATAAAGATAGATTTAAATAATGAAATTTCAAAAGTCATCCTAAGCTAGGGTATTACAGAAGTTTTCTCTTCCCTTGTGATTTAAACTTTAGAAATTATAAAACTCTAAAGCTAATATAACCATTCTGCCTTCCAGAACATGGATTAACCTAGATAGGTAAAGATACATTACAACCTATTCGATCTGTGACTATGTGTGGATAAAAAAGTACAGAGGCTTCCAGGGAATTAAGATCACTTAAGAGCAAAGTTTATAGATTCTGTTGTTCAGCTAAGCAGAAAATCAAGCAGGAATTTTAGCTAACCAGAAAATCAAGCAGGAATGTTCTAGAGTGGTCACAAAGGGTCCTATTTGTGAAAGAGACTTGGGGTTTTAAACTAATATAATATTTATAGAAAAGGGAGCTTTTCATTCAGTTTTTGATACTTTTGAGAGCAGTTTTAGGTACACAGAAATATTTAACAGAAAATTCATAGATGTCCATATAACTGCAACCTCTTCAAACCCACAGCTCCCCCTACTATCAGTACCGTGTGCCCCACTGGTGCATTTGTTCCAATCAGTGAGCCTGTACATCATCACACAACGGTCTATGGTTTACATCAGGCTACAATGTGGGGATGACATGAATTCCTCATTAGAGTATCATACAGACTATTTGCATCGCTCAGACACCCTCTGTGTTCTATCTGTTCCTCTTTCCCTCCTTTGTAGCTTATGATTTTTTTATAGTTATCTGTTTTTAAGAATGTCATATAGCTGGAATCATATAGTATGCAAACTTCTTGTATTGTCATTTTTCACATGGCAATATGTACTTAATTTTTCTCCATATTTTTTCATGCTTGATAGCTCATTTCTTTTTAAGCACTATATAATACACAATTATCTTGATGAAATACAGATTAATCATTCAGATACCAAAGGACATCTTGGTAAATTTAAATTTTAAATTTATAAATTTTTACAATAAAAGATAAACCTTCTGCAAACACCCATGTGTAGATTTTTGTATGTACACAAGTTCCAGGATTATCACAATAAATACCAAAGAACGAGACTATGTGATTTTAAGAAAAGAGTATGTTTAATTTTGTAATAAACTACCAAACTGTGTGCCTTCCAAAGTGTCATTTTCCTTTTTCTTTCTTTCTTTCTTTCTTTCTTTCTTTCTTTCTTTCTTTCTTTCTTTTTTTTTTTTTTTTTTGGTACTAGGCATAAAACTCATGACCTCGCCCTTGCCAGGCAAGGGCTTATGCAACTGAGCTAAATCCCCAGCCCTAAAGTGTCATTTTCAGTGCCCACTAGCAATGAAAGAGAGTTTCTGTTGCTTCATAGTCTCACCAGCATTTAGTGTTGTTAGTATTCTGGATTTTGACTCTTCTTGTGGGTGTACAATAGTGTCTCCCTACTTTTTCCCAATCAGTTTGAGAGATGATGCTTCATTTTGGGAGAGGAGCATTGAACTTCTGCTCTAGAGGTAGCCAAGGCTGGAGAGAGAGAGAGAGGATGGCAATGTTAGAGGAAAATCAGTGAACCATTTCTGTCTAGGTGTCCTTGAATGTGATGTGCTGTTCTTAATTCAGTTTAGAATCACTAAAAGACTAAATGAAAAGTTAATTCCAAGTTATGAGCAAACTAAAGAAAATCAAAATAATTAGAAAAATACATTCATTTTCTTAACTTATTAAAGCAACGTGTAACTTTAGTTTGTAAGGCTTGATGTGCTTATTAATTTAGAACTGAATTTAAAAGCATCATAAATTCTGCATAGTTCATATATTTTATATATGTAAATTCTGCATATTTGTCTTGCTTCATGCTTTGGAGGTGGGTTGCTCCTACATGTATCTCAGCTGAGCTCTGGCTGTCCCTTCTCACTTATCAACCGTAAATGAATTAAAGAACTAAGGACTATCAAATGAAGTGATCTGTTCTTCTCTAGCTCTGCTACCCTAAGTCTTTTGACTCTAAGTGTGCTAAGTACCTTGTTTCAAGTAAAATTCACAGTACAAAGAAAAAACAATTGGGAACAAAACCCAATTCACTCATCATTAATGCTTTTTTCCTTTGAGTCACTGACCCCCTGCAGAAAGTCTGCCCTCTGAGAAGCAGAGTCATTCTTTTGTTTATTCAAATATTTGATACTTTAAACTTTTTCAGAAAGCTCATTTTCCCCATACCATGGTATATTTTGAAAATTTACCATCATGTATTTTATGTAGGGAGTTCTTACTTTGCACAGTATGTTGAGACAGAAATTCATACATATTGAAACTTTGTCCTCTATTTACATGCATCGAAGTAGCTGAAATTTGAAGTGATTTAAGGCCTCATATTTCACTGGGAAAATTTCTGCCATCATAATCAAACCCATCCTTGCATCTATCTATTATGTATCTGTCCACCTATCTATCTATCGTCTATCTACCTATCATGGAGAGGATGTCCCATTCTTCACATAGGCTGCAGCATCATCTGTCCTCTGCATTCTGCCATGGCAGAAAAAGGAATTTATATCTCAAAATACACTCTATTAAACACAATCAGGTACCTGCTATCCTACTATTTTTTAAGCCCCTGTGTCTTTTACTGTTTCACTCTTTCCTGCTTCCTTCTTTGGTCATCTGTTTCGTTTTGTTTTTTCTTTGTTGACTTCTTTGAACTTCTTATTTGGTAACTCAGGGTTTTTGGCCCCAAGTCATCATCTTTTCCATCTCTAACTTTTGTTCCTGAGTGATATCATCAGTTCATGGTTGTGAGATCATGCCTGTTGATGACTCCCACATTTCCACTGGAATCATCCACACTCTGATGAGCTCCTTGCTTTCATGGCCAGATGTCTGCCTGAAATCTCTCATTGGATGTAGCTCAGGTTCTATGACTGAACAGATCCAGAATGGAATGCTGGGGTTTTCTCCTGCTATGTCCACCTTTCAAATTTCTGTTCTCCTTCCACATTTAAAATCAGTGTTTCATCAAAGTGATGAAGTCAAAATATGGGAGGCTTTCCATTATGCTAAACTAGACATCACATACATAAGCAAGCTTTAGTGACCCTTACTTGTAAATAATGCTAACATTCCCTCTTCATCTCATGTTTATTACTGCCCTCCTTTTCCACATCATCTATTCCTTCAAG
Organism: Dolichotis patagonum; assembly: GCA_004027295.1. Taxonomy (NCBI): domain Eukaryota; kingdom Metazoa; phylum Chordata; class Mammalia; order Rodentia; family Caviidae; genus Dolichotis; species Dolichotis patagonum. Next base: position 5,796 of record PVJX010003732.1, read on the forward strand.
AAACAAGTCATTTTCTCTACCCTCCCTTTCGTCATTCATAATACTCCCACAGCTGCTACCATCCATTCTTCAAATAGTAGCAAGTTGGATCTTCTCAGTGATAATTGGACAAATCCCTTCTCTTGTTTAAAACTCTTACCTGGCTTCATCTTACTACTGATTAAATTAAACCTTGCTCTCATAGTCTAGAATGTGCTTATCTTCCTTATTTAGTCCACCAAACTTACCCTTTTGTACCGTACCATTTGCATGTTTTGTTAAAATAACACTGGTTTTTTGCGGGAAAGAAGGAAGAAAGGAAGAACCAAAGGATATAATCTTATAATCAGCCCAAAGTAGGAGTAAGTAAATGGCAGAGACTACCAAAAACAATGGCTGAGTTAAAAATTACTAGTCAGTATTATGTTCAATTTAATTTCTTTGGAAGATCACATGAGGTCAGTTACTCTTCCAGTTGTGACAATTAATATTACTTAAGAATCGTAGAAAACTGAGTCAGAGGTTGTATTCAGCCACGTCTAGGTAGTAACTTTTTCTCTCCAAGATGAAGTTATACCTTTTTGATGTTGAATTAATTTTAAAAATGAGGTTGTAGTAAATCAAGTAATATAACTGTCAACACAGTTGTTCTTCCAGATGAAGATGTAAGTGCAAATATACAAGGGAAATATAGCAACATCCTTTTAGAAGATATAAATAAATATTGCATATTCACTTCAGAAGCAACAAGGGCAAAGGACAGTGTGTTGAGATTTTCTATATCCACTTTTGCCAGTGGAACCATTTGATTCCTGTGGTGGATTGAAAATTGATGGTCAATTGAAACACCAGCTGAACTGAATCAGCATGGTTCTGAGTGTGGATGGCCCACTTAAGAATTGTTGCCAGCATAAAAAGGAGACCTGGAGAGGTAGAGTGTGGTGGTGTTGTTTGGTGTTGTTGACTCTCCTGTTGAGGTGAGTTGTCCTGGAAGAGTTTGTTGAGCATCTTATCTGATATGAACTTGGCCATTATCATTAGAGGAGCTCAGGACCTTGTTGTTGCTGAGAATGGCTGCAGTTCTCTTTGGGGGAGCTCTGGTCCTTACTTGGACCATTGTTACCTGGCTCCAGAAGGGAAGATGGTGTGCTCTTCAATCTCCAGGAGAAACTTGTCACGCTGGCTTCCTAATATGAACTTGGATGTTCTCATAGTCAGGACCTTGTTATTGCTGAGGATGGCTGTGGTACTTTTCAGAGGAGCTCTGGTTCTTACTTTGAGCATTGCTTCCTGGCTCCAGTGCAGAACCCTCAGCCTGCTGGCATAGATCTTTCGTCACACTGGCATAGACTTTCTAGCTTCTACCACTGACCTTGGAACCTTTCCAGTGGAGATCCATGAAATAAACTTGCACGAGTCATTGCTGTGGGCTCTAGGCCTCCAGCTGGACTCATGGGCGCATTGTCATGGGCTCTAGGTCTTCAGCTGGCCCCATGCAGGACATTGCTGTGGGACCTAGACCCTCAACTGGATTTCTTGGGTCTTAGTGTGTAGACTGATTGCCTGTACCTCTTATATTTATAAGTCTTTGGGTGACTATTATAAAATAATACTATAAATTATGTGTCCTGTATATAATTGTTCTCCTTGCAAACCATAACCACAACAACTTCATTTTTATCTTTTTCTTTTATTTCTTTAATAGACTAATATTTTTATTGGACCAATTTTATACATGAATATAATATACTTTGATCATATCTTCTCGCTTTCTTTATCCTTCTCTGTATCCACTGCCTCTTCTCTAACAATCTCCTTTTCACTTTCATGTTATGTTTATTGCTTTTTTATTGCTATGTAATACTCCATTTGATATATTTAGCATATTTCCCTTTTCCATTTTTCTGTTGATGGGCATCTATTATAATTTTGTATCTTGGCTGTTGTGAATTTCATATATTGTTTATTGTGAATAAACATTGTGAACATTCAGGAAATGTGGGTAAGCAGGTATCTCTATAGCATGCTACCTTTAACTCCTTTGAATGTGTACCAAGGAGTGGAATAGCTGGTATATATTGTACTATTTTTAGTTTTTTGAGGAATTTCCATAGAGGCCTGATTTCTAAAAAGACTTCAAATCTGTAGACGAAAAGTTTTTAAGCTTCATCTAATGTGCATATATTTCAGATGCTGGAGATTGAGTGTGTGTGTGTGCACATATATGTTTTTTCTCAAGGACACTTGACTCATGAAATGTAGCAAAAAACAACAAAGAAGTTTAAGCTTAAGTAAATAACTGTGCAGAGAAATTTGCTATGCATGCATAAGTAATAAAACAAAATGCTCACAAATCATTATACATTATCTGATCGAGGCTAGAAATGCAAACAGTTTGATGAGGGTAGCTAGCAGCAGAGCACAAGTGACCTTTGAGTCTTCCTCTTCCACACAAGAGCTTGCTCACGTTTGCATGTGCCTGCTTGCAAAGGAAATTTGATCCTTTCTGCAGAAGCTCCATTCATTGGTTAATCTTTGTGTCAAGCTACCATTTCTATACCCACTATTTGTACCACCCTCTGTCCTTCCAGGACACAAAGAACAAATTTAATTGCTGTTCTGTATGACAATGGATTATTCAATAATTCATTCATTCTCAGTCAATGGATCTTTATAGATCAACATTGATATGTAGGCACTAAGGACTCAAAGGTCAAAAAAACCCAAACCCTGCTCTCAAGAAGGTCAGTCTGTTATGTCAACTCTTTAAGGTTGTTATTCTGCAGGGTAAACACCCCTTTTCCCTTTTGATATTTTTCATGTGTCACAATTTTAGACTCTTTTACTATTCTACTATTCTTCTTTTTCCAGTGAGTTGGAGTTGAAATACATGAAAGTGTGGATTCCTGGACTGAACACAACTCCTGAACACAACTACTTGACCAAGGAAAGAGTATACACATTAACATCCTTAGTCTGATCCTATTACACAGCCAAAAATATTCATCTGTGAGTCACATCACATAGGACCGTTTCAACTTATGGAACTGAGTAAAAATCAATATTCTGTCTTCATGAACCTGCCCAAGCTATTTGCATTAATGTATCTACCACTGCTCCTCAAATTAATTTTTTGTGTGTTTTCTTTACTGTATATCATTACCATTTTGTTTCTTTTTCTAGAGTGCCCTCGTGGTGATGTGTTTTAAACATAAATGTTTTCAAATTAAGCATGGTTTCAAATCAGACCACCATGATTGCAATCAGGAAGCTGAGGCAGGAAGGTCACAAACTTGAGGTCAGTCTGGCTTATACAGTAAGTTCAAGGCCAGCTTGGATTGTGATAGACTCTGCATCAAAAAAAATAAATGTTTTCAAATGATAAATCAATGATTTTTTTGTTTATTTGTTCAACATTTGCATTATTTCCTTATTGCCATGTGGTAAGTCTAGAAGAATTGCTGTCCAATTAGTCGAACCCTTATTATAGTCCAGATATTATTATTTACTGAATAGTGTGCATTGCACCACAATTAACTTAGAGTTCACATTCATAACCAATCAATCCTCAAATAGCTCTCTGACACGAGATCATTTTTATTAATAGAGATAATAAAACCAAAGTCTGTATTACTGTTCTTACTTGTTTTGTCTTAGATTTGTAAGAACTACATTACTGCATCATGTATGTTGCTAGGGAGAAATTTATTATTTTCACAGTTGGTCCAAGAGCTCCTCTTAAGAGCAGCACTGTTTCTAAGAAAGTATTCCATTGGTCACTTTAGAAGAGGAAGATGATGGAATTCTGAAAGCCTACTCTGGAATAAGAAAGTAAAATAAAGAACAATTTGAGGGTTTAAGGAGAAATGGATATTTCAGGGATATGCAAGGAAAAACAGAGGTAAAGGAGGCAGAATATAATGGGGAGATGGGAAACTGAACAAAAATGGCCAGAACATTGTGTTTAGAGACCTTTAAGCACAGAGGTATCTGGTTTTCTGATCAGGTTCTTTGCTGTTTGGCTGTATGATACAATCCCCCCTCTCCCTTGGCCATTAACACAAACCTTTTATAATATCTGCCACATGCAGATGCCTTCTGTGAGTGATATTTCAGCTAAAATCAGTGACCAAGGATTCTATTCAGAACCTGATCAGTTCAGGCAGAAAGACGGAGTTCAGGGAGAGCAGGCTATCAGAATGTGAAAACAGCCTTAGAAGACAAGTGCCCTGGAAATCAGTTCTGTTTTATAGGACATCTCAGAGGACAACATGCCACAGTCAACATGTGAGTTACATTTACATTTCTGCCTGCCAACTAGACTTGAAGTAACTTGAGTGCAAAACTCTACATGTGATCTTGGTGTCCCTCGTGTCTCGCCTTTAGATTTCCTCATTGCCTGCCTCACTTTCAGTTTCCAGCTCCATACTCAGCAACTTCTGAGCTGTTATTCAAATGTTTGTCTTTTCCAGGGAAATTTCTCATTTGCTACATGTCTAAAGTTTAAGGCCACTCTTCTGAGCATATTGTTTACACAAACACAATATGTTTCCCATTAGTAACTATGAACCACAGTCAAATATGACATTTTTAATCAATTCTGATTTTCTTGGATTTTTATATTACTTAGAGTAACATCAGCAGTATTTGCTTCTTTCAATCATAATGTTTAGACATGTACTTTACCTTGAAGCTAACCTGAAATTTCTTCCCTTAAACTTTAGAAGAGATGTTAATTTATAGAAAAATAGTACTTCACAGCTCAAGTGTCTGTATCTGCATGTACAATTTAGGGCCACAACACATAATTTTATGCTCTGTTATCAATGTACCATTGTCAATCTTAATTTATTATGATCAATATTGAGACAGTATCCTCTCTACTTTTCATGGTAAGTAGAACAGTTGTAGTATTCCTGTTTGATGTACAACTTGAATTAGTTTCTTTCTGCATATTTCATGGTCAGATGCATTACTTTAATGTTTGTTTAGAAAAGTTTAAAAAAGAAATCAGCATACCTTTTTGTTGTGACATCATTGCCAATAGCTAGGACATAGCATCAACGTCCTTATCCACTAGTAGTGGAAATGGGTAACAAAAATGTGGTGCATGGACACAGTGAAATGTTATTCAACCATCAAGCTGAAAAAATCATTTCACTTGCAACAAAATGGATGGATCAGGAAGATACTATGTTGAATGAAATAAACCAGACACAGAAGAACAATTACCCTATATTTTCTGTCATTTATGTAAGGTTAAAAAAAGTAAGTTGACCTGGAATTAGAATAGTGATTACTAGAGACTGATTAGGATTCGAATATGGGAAGAGTGAATGAAGGGACTCTGGATTAAATCAGTGTACCTGTGTATACGTGTTGAAATACCACAATGAATCCCAGTAATACGTATAATTAATTCATGTTAATCATAAATAATATAAAATGTATTAAATGTACTATAAAATATTGTTACAGGTAGCTGAGTTAGATAGAAATATAGGCAGTCAGACAAGGCTAGGCCCTCGAAGGAGCCAGTGCAGAAGACCACATACCTTGCAACTGTGAGGGAGACAGACACCTCTGATGTGGGCCAGGTCTCAAGACAAAAGATCAAACAAATGCACCCACACACTTTCTAAGGATAAACATCAGGGAGTGATGGTCTAAGTAGGTCTCTATCACCTTGAGGAACCCAGGAGTCATTAACCCAACCCACTACTGTAAGAGACACGCTCTATACGCATGCCCACTTGCTGCATGACTGGCTTCTCCATTTTTCTCAAATTTAATCAATTTTACCTGAGCAATTAATCTTACTGGTTGTCCATAGTTCTGTCCCACCTCATGCCCACTTTGAGAATTGCCATTTTTTTCCCTACCTTGGACCTGCCTCACCTAGAAAAAACAAGGTTCCTAAAAAAGAAAATCTCAAGGAAAGACAAGGTCCTCAGCAATCCACTCTAGACCTCTTCTCTGTCAGACAGAAACTCTCTTTCTCTAAGTAAATATATTCTGGTCTTAACCTCCATTGTTCCTAAAATTCATTCTTCGATTTTAGAGAACACAAACTCATACTGGACATCTAGTGGTTTGGGAGTTTCTTTTCCCTATATCAATATTATGCATACTACATAATATATGCATAACATATTTTATATGTTAATATGTATTATGTTGAAGACACTGGATTGGTACAATCTGCTATGGCAACTAAATTTATCAGCATTTACCAATGCTAAAATATGATGAAATTTACAATTATGAATTTAAACCTAAATTCCTTACAGAAATGTTTTAAAAGGTGTATCTGCATGAGCTATTATTATATATATGCACTAGTTCACAGAGTTGGGCTATGATCAGCAGTTAGAATAGCAGACCAACAATAGGAATCAAGAACACACAGGTTCTGTTTGTGATGTTGCCATTTACCAGGTGAATGAACTTGATCACATTTCTAAATTTTATTTTGCTTACTTAAGAGAAAGAATTTTGTGGTGTCAGTGTTAATAATGTTTATAATTTATAATTATAATTCTTCATGGAAATTAAAGCTATTTTCTTAATTTAAAAGCTCTTAGTAGCGAGGAATTTACTTACAGGAAATAACCTCTGAAGATGCTGATAGAATTGGAAGGATTAAGCCAAGAATTTTATTTATTATAAAGGTAGACTTCATTAGTTGCAATGGTATGTTACTTTCAGTGAAACACAAATATCACATATACTGAAATGATAATGTTTTGAGACAGTATCTTCTGGAAGGACATTAATTTGCTTTTGTTCTTTAAAATTTTATTTTAACTTCATAAGTCTGAAACTTCTAGGAGAATTGTAGCAAAAACAAAGCAAAACTCCTGGTCTAGAGAGGGCGCCATGATGGTGGTAAACTGAGGCATTGTTCTTTGTCTTCTGCTTTGGTCTCAGACCACTCCTTTCCCTGTATGAGGACATTCATTTTGACATCTAAACCCTTTTTTAGTCACAAGTCACTTACTCTCCTCCTCATCATGTTTTCAAAGAAAATTACCTGATTTCTTTCTGTGTAGTCGACTCCTGGGGAGTTTTCCTAGAGTAACTGCCAGAGGCATCACTGCACTGGGATGGGGTCCCTTTGGAAAAGTGCTTTTGAAGCTCCCTCCGAGGAGTCTGTTTCCCAAAGACAAGGAAATAAAACAGCCCAATGAAAGAACTCCCAGAAGATTTGTAGTTTCCAAAAGAACAAATAGATAAATTCTTAAGTTTAAGAAAAGCAAAGGGAGGATAATAGATTAGGAATGGGGACATTTTATCCTGAAATAAATAATCTATGATTTGTTAAAAAAAAGTTGGTATGAAATAATCTTAAAATGATGATTCAAAATGATGCATCCTGGCTTTCCTATTGCTTCCTTTTAGTTTTTGTAGTGTAATGGAGGTTATGATTCTATTGAGCTATTGAGCCAATATAAATCTTTGTCTTAATATTTGGAATGAGAGTAAGACTATACAGGGAAACTGGATAGAGATGTGTTCTCTATATTAGAGTTTGAGCATGGAGAAAAGAAATGAGGATCATGCCTATATTATTAATTCATTGGGTTAGAGCCAACTTTCAACATAGCATGAAGATTTAATTTCTATTCCTTTAGCTCCATTTTTACCAATGACCTGTCATACTGATTCTGTGCATCAAGGTATAAAGAACAATGGCAAAGATTTGATTCTTAATGGTGGGAAGCATGGCTAGTTTGAAGCAAAAAGAGAATTTTATGCAATTAGAATTTTGACCTGCATCACTTATCAATTGCCTCAGACATCCACTCCTCTTTGCAAGTTTAAATGTAATGCCTGACTTAAAAATAAACTCTCTTTTCCATGTTTTGGAGCCTTGACTATGAAATAATTCCTCTCCAGAAACCTTAAGAAAAAGTTGCATAGATAAACAATTCAAATTAATTCTTGAACACTTAAACCACATCTGCAGTGATTCTCAAGGGTCTTTAGGGAAGTACATGAGCTTTGTGGTACAAGAAAGTATTATTTTGTATCCACCTTGGGGACTGGAATTATTTTGAGTCATTTCTTAGGGTGCTTTATTTTTTCCTGATGGCTGCAACGTATTAAAGGCATTGACTGAATGTAATTTAGTACTAACCTACCAACCTAACAGTCAGTTTTCAGGTTTTGATGACATTACTGTGTCCAGTTTATTCAAATCTATTTAAATCAATTACTGTATATTGTCATGTAATACCTAGGTTTTGTAGGCTATAAAACAATGTGGCTGTGTAAAAAATGAAATATTTGTGCATTAGGCAGGACTTTTTTGACTGCAAAGCTTAGAGATAAAATTTGCACTAGTTTACACCAGAAATTCTTAGTAATTAAAGCAAGGGTGGAGTTAATGAATTGTGCGATGGGCAAAGATACAATTGGTCTAGATTCAGGAATAAGTAGAAGCATTAAGTTTATACTGCCAGGCACTGTGTCATCACCTCTTCTCTCTGATTTACTGTGTACTTCATATTTGCTCTTCTTTTCAAAAGAGCAGTTTAATCTATGTAAAATACCAATATATTCAAAATCAACTTATTGTTCCTATTACTATATTAGACTGATTCTCTTTCTTAGTACAAATACATACCACAGAAGGGCTTCCATGTGGTTATGTATTATGGACTTATGAGTAAGCCTCGTGTGCATTATGCACCTCTGGTGTACAGTGGGTCTGTATGAAGATGGGAACTAGTGCCAAATCTTCCTCTGATTTTAGGGTACTTGCTCTTTCACAGTTTGCACTTTAATGGTCATATAAGGACCAAAGACAAAGCCATGGGCCTGTGTGAAAGGTAGGCTATGGAACTGAAACAAATGCTCAGTGAAAGGAGAGGACAAGATACAATGCCTATTGGAAAAAGGAGATGGCAAATGAACTTAAAAATTTAAGCCTGATTGTCAGTGAAAAAGTATCCCACAGTTTCCAGTAGTGTCTTGCCCTAATAGAAGACCAAGGATTCCATCTGCCTTTCCTAATGTTTAGGAAACTCAGACTTCAAAACAAACTTCAAAGTATCCCTTGAATTTCGAATGTCTTGGATACCTTGACAACAATAATTCAAGTAACCTTTTGATAGACATGCAAACTAGGTCTTGCAGGATCCAGGAACACAGTATATTCACATATGAGCACATGATTCAATATTACAAATCAGCTAGAGAAACAAATTAGGCAAACCAGAGTCAGAGAAAGAAAGAAGAAAACAAACCATAGAAATTAACTCTTCAGAACTTCAAATATTGATATTATTAGATATATAATATAAAATACATGTGTTTAGAATGCTTAAATAATTTAAAAAGACAAAGTTACATGAATAAGGAATATTTGTCAAATAGCTATGCTAATCTGGGAAAAACAAAACAAAACCAGATGGAACTTCCAGAAACATATATCTTATTAGGTTAACAATGTTAGATAAAAGTGAAGAGAGAACTAGTGACCTAAAAGAGTAGTCTAAAGACATTACACAGATTTTAGCAGATTCCAGCATAGGGACACCATAAGACCAAGAATCGAGGTAAGATACATGGAGGGCAATCTAAGAAAACATATTGTAAGTTTAATTATAAACAGAGAAAAGAGTGAACATTAAGAAATCTAGTTACTCAGAATCTAAGGAAGATATGTATATTCAGAATCAAGAAGATGAAAACGATAAAGAAAGTGCTAAACACTAAAGACAAATAGAAGGTCTCCAAATAAATAAAATTCATTTAATGGAAAGATAACTGGCCCCAGAGTAAACTTATCATGAACAATAAAAACAAAAGACATTAAATACCATTGTCAAATAATGCTGTAAAACTATAATATTTTGTAGTAAAAGCATTGAGAAGAAATAAATGTTGTTTATATATCAAGTTCAACCATAATTCAAGAGAATTTACAAAAGAAAAGAGTTCAAGAATACCAATGATCTCAATAATTCTAAATAAATTAAATTTGCAAGCAAATGCAGAGATGTTTCAGATTAGATGAAGGTGCCCTTCTGCGTTTATTGGTTTTCAGTGTCACAAATGAAACATAGATTGTAAAAATAATGGTTGTAAAGAACTGGAAAAGTATAGCACTCAAATACTAACTAAAAACAATGATAGCTGCTTTAATAGTAAATAAAGTAGGCAAGAAATAAATCATTAGTAGGATTACAACGGTTTTAAGTAATCTAACTTACTGTGAGAATATAGCAACTAAGGTTGCATATACTCTTATTATATTCATTGTTCATAAAGAAATTTGCTCTAAAAATTTATAGCCACATAATTTGTAATAGCTAAGTCTTGGAAGCAGTTCAAATGCCCATCAGTTGAGCAATGGATTTTAAAAGATGAAATATTTTTGGAGTACTACTCAAGTATAAAAAAGATAAATTTGAGGTTTTTATAGATAAATAGATGCAGCTAGAAACCATACTTATAAGTGAAATAAATCAGACTCACATGTGTAACAACCATATTATCTGTCATGTAATAAACTGAAAGAGGAAATAAGAACCAAAAGGTACAACAGATATTGTGAAAGGGAAAGAAACTGCTCAAGATGAAAGAACAAGTGGAATAGGGAAAAATAGAAAAGGAAGGGAAAAATATATATATACACACAAGACAGCTAAGACAATTATACTACTGAGTCTATAGTGCATGGAAAGGAACTGCGTGCTTACATTGTTTGATCAGTTTTGCATGCCTGCGTATTGTAATCTGAGCAACTATGTAGAAGATAATGATATATAATGTAGTGACAATTGTTAATTTCCTATCATCTTGTTTTGAAATCCTATATCATGTTTATTTATTGTTTTGTTTTGCTTTTATTGTTTTGTTTTCTTTTAATCTCTTTAAAATAAAAAAAATAATAGAACTACAAGATGTTGACAAACTCACTAAGGAGAAAATAGATGAGAAAGACCAAAAGTAAGACAGGATTACAAAAGATTTGAATAATAAAAGCTTCTTTTAAATATTTTTTATTGAAGCCTGAATTATCAATTAGAATATAATTTCTTCTTATACAAGAATTATAAGAGTTGGTCACATATACATTGACCAAATATGAATGTATGAGTATTTCATAGTCTTGAAGTCATATAATATTTAGGATTGAAATGAAAATTTGAAATAATTAAAGGATTAAAAAAGCTTCCTAGTAAAATCTACAGAATACTAAGAAGTATACATTAATTAAATTCTTACACATCTAATGTTGTGAGATTGAATTGAACTCATAGTTATAGGGTGGTTTATAGCCTTAAATGGTCACATTATAAAATAATAACATTAAAATATTGAAATATACAAAGAATTTTAAAAAATAAAATGAAAATAAACCCAAATAAAGTGGAAAAAAAGGATAAGAAGCAGGTATTTATTAGCAAGAAAAAAATTTCAGAAAAAAACCCCAACAAAACAAAACAAAACATTAGTTGATTGAAAAGACAAAATGCACCAGTTAAGTGCAACCATGGCTGGTGCTATCAGAGCCACAACAAGAAACAGTATTTGGAAGAAAAAAATAAGGAAAAGAAAGAAGTAATAGATAAATCACAACATATTCCACCAAAACTTTGAAAGCTTGTAGAACATACATATTATCTAGAAAGAGAAAACTTGTCATGATTGACTCAGGAAGAAATGGAAAATGAAAACCCTTACACTTAGGAAATTAGGTAGAATCACTAGTTGACAGCATTGTAGGACATCACGTACGTCTTCAAGGCTGTTCAGAACTGCTCGTGTTTTCACAGAGCAATGAGGCCAAAGTGGCCTAATGCCAACCGTGGCTTACTAGCTCTTTTAGATTTGGACGAAGATCTTGAGAAAGATTACTGGGATTTATCTCACACAAGTGGGGAAAATATAATCTGAATTCCATGAAAGGATTAAATTTAATCTCCTCTCTTCAGAGAGAATTTCTCAATGCTGGTCTGTTGCTTTATCTTGTAACTCGTTAAGGCAGTCTGTATGATCACTGAAGCATAGGCAAACTCTCTTTACGGGTTTTGTTACCTAAAGCGACTCTCTACCCAGGAAAAAATGATACGATTCTCTTGTTTCTGTATATAAATTTCCTTGATGAGGTTGCTGTTGACCTTGACCTCTTTTTGAAAGGGCAGGACTCCTCCAGAATGGGGAGCACAACAGAGGATCAGCATGCCTATACAAGTGATTTGCAGTTCTTCTCCAATGGGATTATTCATATTTTAGCCCATTTATTACTGTTTATAATTTCTTAATGTTTTATAGGACAACTTACATTAGACATATTGACCTTTCTCTATAAAACATATTGCATATGTTTTTCAGTATAACTTTTGTAAACATTTGCCATAATATAAATATATGTGCAATGAGTCAAAATTTTCATATATATATATATATATATATATATATATATATATGATATATCTGCTTTATTTAATTATAGTCAAACATGAAGGAAGAGATGTGTACATATAAGGGAATGACAAAAGTATCACACCCAGAAGGAGCTTTCATTTACTTATAGGGAAGTTAGCAGCTGCAAAAGCAAAGGCCCACACATGATCACACATTCACTCTCAAGTTGTGGCCAGAATCTAGACCTTTCCACCCACTCTCAGATGAAACAGTGTGGATCATCAAGGAACTTGGTACATTTTACATAGAGCTTATGAAGGTTGCAGCCTTGAGGGTTTCTCAAAACAATGGATGCTAAAGCATAATGCAATAGTCAACAGCTGAAAGATTCCTTGTATTGTGAACACCCTTTGTCACCTTCTAGCCAGAATCATTACTCATCTCTTAGGCTCTTAACCCATAGCTAATGCTGTACATGTGTGTATACTTATTGTGGTGATTATAAGTCACCTTGACTGGGTTAAGGGATTCCCAGAAGAGAGTCACGTGTGAACCAGTAGGCTGAATAAAAAGATCCACTCTTGCCAGTGAGAAGGGGCATCATCCGATCCATTGAGAGTCTAAGTAGGGCACAGTGACAGGTAAAGGGTGAATTTGCTTCACAAGAGCTAGAGCATTGATTGTCACTGCCCTTGGACATGGACTTTTCTGGTTCTGAGGCCTTCAGTTTGAAGTGAAACTACACTTGTGCCTTTCCTAGGCTCCACCTTGCAGACAGCAAACACTGGATCTTTTCAGCCTCTAAAATTATGTGAGGTGATTCCTCAGAATAAATCACTTTCTCTAATTTCTATTATGTCTTACAAGCTTAGGTTCACTGTGCATTGTCTCCTCTCTCTAGTAACAGTTTCTAAGTTGCATTTAGGGAATGATCCAGCCTCAGTTTATGCTTGAACGTCTTCAAAACATTCTCTATCTTGTCTCATTTTGTCTTTCGTGAGGATAGTACATGTGAGCCATAGACCAATCAGAGTCTCTCTCCTGGACAGTCTGGCCTTTTTTATGGAAAAAGGTAAAACAAAATTTCATGACAAAGTAATAGAAGAGTAACAATAATTAATACATTACATGTTGTTATCTTTAAAGTAGTTACTCAGGGTACAATATATGGCCATGAAAATTTCTTCGATATTAGCACAAATCTAATTTTTAATGAAGCAAGAGACACTACTAGTATAACTGACTTGCATTTTTCCCTTTTCTGTATTGTCCTTCACTCATTCTAGTTCCTTTTTGTTTTGAACAATTTCTTCCCAATTTACAATGTCTGTTGTACATTTGATTACTTTATTTGCTCTTTCAATCCCTGACTTGAAATTATACTACAAAGCTACTGTGACAAAATCTGCATGGTACTGGCAAAAATAAATAAAATAAAAAATACCTGAGGACCACTGGAACAGATTAGAAGATGCGTTCACAGCTGCAAATACTCTCAGCCACCTTATCTTTGAAAAAGGGGCCAAACACGTCCACTGAAAGAACGACAGCCTCTTTAATAAATGGTTCTCAAAAAACTGGCTGTCTACATGCCAAAGATTAAAACAAGAACCATATCTATAGCTATGTACTAAAGTTAAAATGCATCAAGGATCTAAATATTAAAGCAGAATGGAAGAGAAAATAAGTAGATATTTTGAAGACATATATGTAGGCTGAGAGTTCATGAACAAAACTCAGACTGCATAGGAAATGCTTCAAAGAATCAACAACTGGGATCTCATCTTATTCAAAAGCTTTTGCACAGTGAAAGAAATCACCAACAAAGTGAAAAGAACCCATGGAGTGGGAAAAATTGAGTCATTTGTCCCTCAGACATAGGAATTTTTATCTAAAACCTACAAAGAATTGAAAAAAATCAGACCCTCTCAATTCAAAGACTCATTCCAAAAACGGGCATCTAAGATGAATACACACTTCCTAGATAGAGAAATATAATTGGAAAATAAATATATGTAGACATATGCAGCATCACTGTTGATTTAAGAAATGCATATTAAAACAACTTGAGATTTCATCTCACCCCAGGAAGAATGGCTAACATCAAGAAATCAACCATTAACAAATGCTGGAGCGACTGCAGAGAAAAAGGAACTCTTCTGCACCCTTGGTGGGAGTGTAGAATGGTATTGCTACTGTGGAAGTCAGTGTGGAGATTCCTAAAAAAAACAAAAACAAACAAACAAAAAAACTATGATTAGAGGTCCCATTCCACCTGTCTATTATCCTTCTGGGTATCTTCCCAGAAGAAGTTAAAACATCATACCACAGTGATATATGTGCACCATGTTTTTAGCTGCACAATTTATAATAGCTAAATCTTGGAGGCAACCCAAATGCCCACCAACTGAGGAGTGGATAAAAAAAAGATGGTCTTTTTATAAAATGGAGAACCCAGTCATAAAGAAGGGTAAACTTGAGACTTTTAAAGGTAAATGAATGCAATTTGAGACCATACTTGCATTTTTTTAATACTTTGTATTTTTAAAAGTTCTTCACTCCAGACAAAATGAATGTATTAAGACAGATTGACATCAAGATGTCCTAACTGAAAGGAAACAGGTACTTTGGGAGATTTCTGACTAAGATATTTCTAGATAAGAATTGTTTATACTGTTCTTGCCAAACTGCACCACTTATACTGCCACTGACTCAAACTGAAACTGGCTGTAATTTGTCATCTTGATGAAATTAATGTCAGCAGAACACCTCTGACTCTTTCACTTTATAAGGAGTTGAGAAAGTAATTCTAAATTTTTACCTTTACTTTCTGATCATGAATTAGATACATTTAAATTGAATGGAATTTGAAAATATTTACTGAAGAATTATTAAATATGTAGCAATATTCATTTTGGCTTAAAATTTATAAAATTTTATGTTAATTTTTACTTTAAAATATTTTTCCAGAGAATCTGTATCTTCCATATCCGTGGTACCCTGTTGGTGTTAGTGCTGAGAATATGATAGCAAATAAACCCTGTCAAATGTTTTTTAAAGATATTGAAAAGATAAAGTAGTGGTAGACTGATATTAAAGATTTGTGGTATAAAATTATACTTCTTTTTATTTATCTTTAGTGATCTTCCTTGAAATATATGAATGTAGTTAGTAAAATTTATTTAATTGAATTTGAACAGATAGCTGGGTGGTTTCTATACTCTAAATAACTTTATACAATAAATACTCTAACAGGCATTTATTGAGTGCTTATTGATTCATCTGAGATGGTTTTAAACTTCATAATGGTACATTAAAATTACTGAATATAATTATAGAAATTTAAATGTATATATTTAAATAATTTCATTAATATTTTCAATACAAAATGAATGTATTCATTGTGGGGTATTGGTTCATACATGTATTATATTTTGATCTCTTCTTTCCTTTTCCTGTCCTCTCTTCCCCACAGCCCTAGATCCCCTTCTCATCTCCACCAAGTCTATTTTTGACAGGCCTCTCTAGGTTACTAAATTGCCCAGGCTGGACTTGAACTTGCAATCCTCCTGCCTCAGTCTCCCAGAGTTCTAGGGTTACAAGTGTGCACCATCATGCCTTGATTGCATAATCTATTATCAACCCTGAAAATATTCAGCCCGACTCCAACGTAGTACACAGTAGAAGTTTCTGTTTTTACAGTTGTAACTGAAATATGTTTAGTTTAAGTTAGTCTTTCACAGTTTTCAGATTTTGTTAACTTTCAATATTCAAAAAACCATTTTATAAAGGTTTTGTCTTCTCTTCATCTTCTTTCTTGTTCTTGCTCTTTCTTCTGCTTCTCCTCTTTCTTCCTGTTTTCCTTTATTTCAAAATTCCTGTTTTCCTTTATTTCAAAAAGTATCTCTGGTTATTGCCGCTTCTCCTTTATTAACTTAACAGTACTAATTTCCTTGTTGGTAATGTAGAATGCCCCTGGGCAGAAATCTGTGGGTTCATTTGTCTTTCTAAGTACAAATCACAAGAACAAGGTGCAAAGTTTGGATTCATTTGTCTTTACAAGGTTTGCCTGCAGCTGTGGAGGAGCCAGTTTCATCTGCTCTAACAGGGTTAGCTTTAAATTATTATAGATATCTAGCTGGAAAAGACACAGGCAACAAAATCTCTGCTTATACAACACAATGCTTAGCCAGGTAAATCTACTGGAGAGAACATGGGTCAGTACCAAGATCACAGGTTTGAATCTATCTGCTGCAAAAAAAGTGATTCATTCTAATCGATACAATTCTTTAGAATAAATTGACTTATAGAGTTTCTTCAATCTTCAATGCAAATTAGATTTAATTTCATGAAATGTAAATATAGAGCAAATTAAAACATTTTCTGCCAACCTTCCTTAATTTCACAGCATGATTTTTCAAATAATCCACTTAGTCTACATTTTGAAATTGTAAACACTTTAGAGATCTTAGTTTTATTTTTTGGTTTAAATTTGTTCATTTTGAGTCCTTTAAATACTTTAAGAAGGTATGATCTGGGCATGGTGACACATGCCTCTAATCCCAGCACTCAGGAGGCTGAGGCAAGAGGATCATTGAGAGTTCAAGACTGACCTGGACTACAAAGTGAGCTCAAGGCCAACCTGAACTGCATAGCAAGGCCTTGTCTCAAAAAGACTGAAAAAAAAAAAAAAAGAAGAAGGTAAGATATTTAGTGAAAGACAATGACTTGGTCATTAGCATTTCTTTCTGTGTTGGAAAAGATGGTGGGAATGCCTGTTAAGAAGAGTATATATAGGAGGAAGTCAGAAGGCTTGGGGATGCATTCTAGAGAAGACCTACAATGTTGTGACCAGTGCTGGATGGGCAATTAGAAGTGGAGTTCCAAAGACCAGATTACACATGAGAATGCAGACAATAAAAGCCAGTCTCAAGAGGTTTCAACTGAAAACAGTTAACACCATTGGTGATTGGGTTAAAGGCCATGTACACTCTGAAAATAACACAATTATCTACATCTTTTTTTATATTTTGAGCTTTTAGGGAAGACTGAAATTAAGGGAAATGGATTAATTGATCTGGAAAAGAAAATTCCAGGGCAGCACAAAAGTCATATTTTGGCATGACTTTGGAAATCTGCTGTTCTTTTAGCCAGATGAATGGTAAGAATTAGAAACAAAAAGTAGAACACAAAAATTTGTAAAACAAATTTTGGCTCAAAAAGGACCACTTGTAAAGTTGAGGCAGAAGGAAAGGAGGCTAGAGAAATTCGACTAATTAAAAAGAAGTTAATTACTTTGAATGGGGATAAGAATAAAGATGCCTTGAGAGAATCTCAGGAGTCAGCAGTAATTCATCCATTTCAGGCTGAAGCTTACAAAAGTGTAAATCTTCATTTGAGCAGAGTCTCTGGGACCCCTGCTCAAGAAAGATCTCTTTGGAAATTTGTTCACTAGGAGTCATTTCACTG
Source organism: Dolichotis patagonum (assembly GCA_004027295.1). Lineage (NCBI taxonomy): Eukaryota > Metazoa > Chordata > Mammalia > Rodentia > Caviidae > Dolichotis > Dolichotis patagonum. The sequence goes on from PVJX010003732.1 coordinate 23,625, forward strand.
TACTTAGCCACAGCTTAGCCACCCAGGCGCTCAAAGCCCACTACAACCACATTCCAAGAAGACCTGGTTACTGCTTGTATGGCAGCAGACCTTGGTGCTGTCTACATGGTGCTTGTTGCTCAGGTAAGCCAGAACATAGGAGTTTTGGTGTCATGTAGACTTCCACTTAGATTTCAGAGGAAAAATGTAGAAGTACATGCCATGTGACCATGATAGATGACTATGTGAAACTGTGAGAACGTTGAAGGGGCACTGAAGATCTCAGGATGTCAGAGATACCAGCAACTGCCTGCTGAGGAGAGAGGTAGGCATCAAGGACAGTCAGCTCAGGAGAGAGAAGTGATGTGAGCCACAATTTTAAAGGCCATGATGGTAGTGTGGTGAGGAGTTTTCTCCTAAGCCCTCTGAAATATGTAACTCATTATGATGTGCCACTGATGCTGAAAATGGAGTGACATGACTTAATGTTGGTCCTGCTGAAATTCCACTTTGATTTGGTCCTATTTCTTTCTATATTTATGTACCTTCCATTCGGAATGTGAATGTTTGCCCTGTACATTTACCCTGGGATAATGCAACTTGCTGTTTTGAATCTTAAAGATTCACAGCTAAGAGTTTATCTTGAGTCTCAGAAGAGACTTTGGTTTGAACATTTGAGAAATATTGGAATTGTTGACTTTGGGAAGAAGTTATTGTGTTTCAGTTTTACTCAAAATTATTGAGTCATATAGAACAGAATTATCAATGGCTTAATTTGTTTATTTGGAGATTAATTATGGCTTGAGGAGATGTGTTTGTCATGCTGACCACAGATGAAGTGTGATAGCTTATGAAAAATAAAATTTCATAATCAAATAATAACAGAATTTATTAAACTATATTATCTTCAAAGTAATTATCTTCAAAGTAGTTATATAAGACATATATCATAAACATTCTTATAAAGACAGAGCAGATTAACTTAGTAGCAACACAAGGAATTTGTTAAGCACAATTCTGTGTGTGTATGGGTGGATCATGGAGGTGAAATCTTGTGTAGTACATTTGATTTCTAGTCTTTTTTCTTTGACGCTATTCTCCTGCTTTACTACCAGACCATATGAGCTGAGAAGTTTTCCTCTGCTGATCTTCTCCACCATAATGTACCTACCTTGAAACTAATTGACTAGGAACTGAACCATCTGAAACCATGAATCAAATAAAACATTTTTTCCTTTAAATTGTGGGTATCAGGTATTTGGTCCTATAAACAGGAAAGGTGATTAATACAATATAAAAAAGATTTGTATCTAGAATTTGGAAATATACTTTTAAATTGAAAATAAAAACAACTCGATTAAAAATAAGAAAATGATTTGAAATGATAATTTTTCATAGAAAACATGCAAATGTGCAATAAACACACAAAAGTATTAAATACTACTGTCATTAGGGAAATGCAGGTGAAACCACAATGACAGAACACGTTGCACCTACTAGGATAGGTGTAGTAGAAAAGGCAGAAGATAACATTTGGGAAGATTTGGAGAAACAGTATGATCATTAACAATGATTTTTCAACTTGACTGCCTTAAGAAATACCTAGCAGTTTAGTAAAGCACACTTCTGACCATGTCTGGCTGGATCACAGAGATATGCCCTTGGACCGCATGTCTGGTCCCCAGTGCCTTCTTTTTGTCATTGTTGCTCTGTTTCTCAGTAGCCGTAAAATAAGCAGCTTTCCTCTGTCAGACTCTTTCATCATTATTTTTGTGCCTTGCAGCTAGCTAGCCATAGACTAAATAACCCAAACTCTGAGCTTAATTAAGCCTCTTTTTTTTTCCTGAAGTAGTGGGTACCAAATAATTTGTACTGGCAATAGGAAATATAACCAATGTTAACATATTGCTGGTGAGAATGTAAAGAATATATACCAATTTTAGGCATATGCATAAAAAGATGCAAACATATATTCATACAAAAATTCATATATAGATGTTTGTTCAATCATTTTTTATAAAGGTCACTAGGTAGTAACCACCCAAGTACCCACCAATTGATAAACATAAACTAAGGTGTTATAGTTATATAATAGAACATTTTTCAGCCATAAAATGTTATGAAGTACTATAGACACGCCCTATAGCATGAATGAACTTTGAAATATTATACTAAGCAAAAGAATCCAGTTGATGAAAATCTACATATATATTATTCAATGAGTGAAAATGCAGAGTAAACAAATGCACAGAGAACGACAGAAGGTTGGTTGTTAACAGGGACTATGAAGAATGACTACTAATAGCTATGGTGTTACTCTAGGTGAGGAAGCTTTGTGGAATCAATGATGACTGTGGCACAACCTTGTGAAAAATATATATACATTTTGTGGTACTGGAACGTGAACCAAGAGCTTTGTACTGTACATTCACAGTCATTTTTATATTTTATATTTTGAGACAGGATCTTGCTAAATTGTGAATACGCCTGGGCAGAACTGGAACCTGTGATCCTCCTGCCTTAGCTTACCAGAGTGCTCAGATTATAGGCAGCACCATGCTTGACTTCATGAATAAATTAAAAAGACTGAAGCATATATTTTAAAAAGTTGATGTGAACTTAATGGTATGTAAATTATACTTCAAAAAGGTCTATAAAAGAACAAGAAGAAAACAAAAAGAGGGAAAGAGAATCCAGAATAATTTTTTTTTCCCAATTGCCAATGTTGGACTGATAGAGTTGGTTGTTAACGTGAGTTGCTTTGAACTATGCAGAGTGGCCTAAGCCTGTAGTCCCAGTGAGCAGCGGGGCTGGGGCAGGTGGGCATGAGTTCGCAGTCAGCCTGGGCAGCAGCGTGAGACCAATCTCAAAAGAAAAAGAGAAAGCAAGCAAGCAAGCAGGCAAGCAAGCAAGAAAGCAAGGAAGAAGAAAAGAAAAGAAAAGAAAAGAAAAGAAAACAAAACAAAACAACTGCAACAAGCAAAGAAGCCAGGAATAAGTGGCTTGGGCAGAGCCAAAGAATGTATAAGTCCCAGTCGTTAGTGGTTGTAAGCTTCTGTGTCTGGATCTATTTATATCCTGTCAAGTGATAATCACAGACTTTCACACATCGTCAGCATTCTGGCTCATACACTGAACTCCTAGACCATCACATACAGTAGACCAAACAACCATTTTCTTACACCTCTGTAAGTACCACCATACTTTAATTACTCAGTTTCCTTTATACATTTGTTTTATCGTCTCACATTTCCTTGCTAGTTTGAAGGATGAATGTCTGCTGAGAAATCATACTGCCTCTATTGGTTTTCATTCATACTCAAAGTTCTCATTGTAGCTTAAAAATGCAGAGAGTCTTGAAGAAAAAAAAATCACTAAACCCACAAAACTAACTAAATTAGAACAGAAATCTATTTGAACTTCATTTACATTTCCTTGAGCCTACAAGATATGAAATGGTTGTACCAGGGAATTAAAATAGTTTAGGAACAAAGCCATCCCTGTGCTTATTATAATTATAATGTGAACTTGTTAAACACTATGTACCAAGACGTGTTCTAATTGCTTTATGTATAACTCATTTAATCCACATTACATCCTGATGAAACAGGTGATATTATTTTCCTGTTTTACAGATGAAGAAAACTGATACTAGAAGCTGTTGGATAATTTATGAAAGTTCACAGAACAAGGAATGGCAGAGACAAAGTATTCTGAAGGAGTCTGCATTGCTCACTCTTGTGCTTCACAATCTCTGCTAACTTCTTGAGTACATGCCTCTCACATATCCAGTGCCCATGCATTTATGTTTTCCCATCATAGGAAGGATAACAATTAGCATTATCAGCAAAAATTTGTTATGTTTTCTTAGAAAGACGTAACTCAAACTTTGAAATTTTGGTCTTTCCTTAACAGATTTATAGATTTATCTTTCCTATAAACTTGATGTGGCAGGCACCCAAATCTGATACATTCCTCTGGACACACTGATTATACTAACTACTCCCCTGGCATTAGTTTTGACCATGTGACTGAGTCATGACAAGTATAAGCTGAATTCCAAAGCTGGAATTCGTGAGAGTGACAAAAACTTCCCATGTGTTTCTCTATTTGCTTTCTCCCACCAGGCAACTGGGGTAGCACTAGTAAGGGAATCTTACTATCCAGGTTTAAAGCAGGTATACCTGCTGATACCCTGAATCCTAGAAGTCAGCATGGTAGAATCCTCTCTCACATCTGAATAAGACTATAATGTAAGAAAAAGTAAAATTTTTATTGTTTTAAGATATTGAACTGTTGAAGCATTTCATTATGTTTTAAGATATTGAACTGTTGAAGCATTTCATTATATACAACCAATTATATAATCATAGATAGTAATACATACATCTCAGTATATAACAACTGGCATAGTATTCTTGTGGACAATATATTATCTCTCATTAAGCAATGAGAGAATTCATACATAAATGTTGGAAACTGAAGGAGGTGAGGTAGTTTTGTTAGGATTTTATATGCTTCTTCAAACCTCCTGAATAACTGATACAGGAGCAAGTATAAAATATACAAAATCTTCACTTTCCAATATTCAAGGATGTCTCAAAACATGCCACCTTTTCTTCTCCAACTGTTAGTACATTAAAGAAAAAACATACATAAATTAGGTTACTGTGTACCTGATTCTATGGATAAATAGGTAAGTTGATGAAATTGCTTATGGTTATAAAATTCTTAAGCAAAGACTTCAAAGACTTTTGGACCATACTATTGTCTTAGGGTTCATCATATTCATTTATTTCCTTTTTAATGGAAAAAGCTTCACTTCAGTCATCTTTTAAAATAAATTTGGAATATTTTAAATCTAGATTTTTTATTTTTGAATAGTGATTAAAATTACTCTCCTCTTTTATGTGGATATATTTTTATCTAAAGCAATAAATGTAACATAACATTTCCTGGTAGATATACAGTGCTAATTTAAGATAGAAAGAATTTCCTGAAAATAATGGAAGCAATGTTTTTATATGTTAAAAGAAGTTTTTTAACTGAGAGTTTTCCCAGGTATCTAAGCTCTATTCAGTATAATATAAACAACTTTAATGTGAAATGTAATACATTATATTATTTTAGCTCATATATACTGACTTGATCTATAAATCAAAAAGAGTTACATGATTTATCTTTATAAGAATTGAGACAATTTATTTCTGTGCTTAGGGTAGATCTCTGTTGTGGGATGGCGTGGCAATCATTAATGTAAGTCGGGATTTGTGTCTTTGCAGCTGGAAAAAGAAAAGCAACTCTGTCCAGAGGCACTGTAGAACACGAGTCTGTTCTTAATCTAAACTGAAATGTTAGGACTATGGTGACAAAATTCAGACTCTGTCCAATTTGGACATCATTTGGAATTGATTTAAGCTTGTCACATGCAAACAGATCTCTTGTTTTAATTTCAACTTGACAGCTACAGATGCTTTAAGCACCATTTGTGTTATAAAATGGAGAATTTTTTTCTTATTCCTCTAATGAAAATAGATATTTATTGGGAATTTGAACCTGAGGAAGAGTATTCTTCAAGGAATAATCTAAACCCACTTAGCAAAACATGGGAAATCTCTTACAGCATGTAAAAGTTTTCTTTATGTACAAAGCACTGGAGAATTTTAAACAGCACCTGCATTCATTGTCCAAACTGTTCTTCTGTTATTCTCTTATTTTTTCTATGCTGTGTACTTAATAGTTCTCATCCATAAATCATTTTTATGAAATGAATAAACAACTTCATTCATTGATGAAGTACAAACTGACTGGACTGGTGACATTATAGCTTAGAGGAACATATTGATAGAGTCCTGCAAAAAGGAAATGAATGCAGGATGGTACCTGAAAGGAAAGGAACCCTTTAAAGCAAAAGTCTAATTGGATTCAAAGTTATGACAAAGAGGAAAACTCAAGCTTAGGGAAGTTTATTAATAATTATTTAAGAATTCCCCTAATGAATTTTTGTCAGAAATTTTAGTCAGTGATATTGATGAATATGAAACAAACTGCTGTAATATTTAATGATGATTGCCAAAGCCAGAGGAAATGACCTGTTGAAAATAGAAACAGAGATGCCTATTTCTACTTGCTATTTAATGTGAAAAGTTTATTTTATGCTGATTAGAACACGACCTCTTTCCAATGCTTAGTAAACATTACCATAAAGACTACAAATTAAACAAAGCAGAGAATAGATTTATAGAATGAAATAAAATGTAGAGTTCATCCATGTGAAATTTCTCAATAAATTTTTATTCATAAAATACAATATTTATCCATAATATGATGAACTTAAATTATCAGAATGTATCTGTCTTGAAAAATTAATTTTATAAGGCATCAGGTATTTAGACACATTGGAGTTTTGATGTCATAGTGACTAAAATCTGAATTTTGGCTAAAAAGTTAACTGAGCTGCTGTGTTTTCCTGATGCATATGGCAAATCCATATAGATACTAATGTGTCATTTCCTTAATTTAAGTTATACAATACTTTTATTTTTAAATGAAGTCAATGTAATACGTGAACTTAAATTCTATATAATTTATCACATGATTTCTTATATAATGAAATGATTTCATAAATTCCAGAAGATTATGCCATGTCTTTTAATACACAGTGAAATGCTATATGGTAATCTTGAACTACATATTGTTGAACTGAAATAACATAATGTTGAAGATTTTGCTTAAACAACACTATTTGCAAATTCAACATTTTCATGTGAGTAGAACAACCGATCACAGAGTCACTGTTTATTTTTTCCACTTATGTCCAATTTGCTACAATAAATTCAAACATGATCAATACCAAAATAATTCACAAATCTTCTCTTTGTAAGCAAGGATTTCCTATTATACTTCCTATTCCACCCAGGAGATCCTTAACCTCATCCTGTGACTGTTGACTTTCCACCCTTTGCATTTGTTTGTGCTTTCCAAGCCACCCCAGCTGTGGTGAGCAGACTTTGCTCATAAAGTCTTTCCTCAGATATAAAAACTGCCTTCACTAATCTCAGCCCATCTTTCATTTTCTCTTGCGCTTGATTCCTTTTAAATGCATATTTTTTTCTAGTGCCATAATCATTGTCTTACCTTTTTAAAGACCGAGAATGTCCTTTTATTTTTGTTTGTGTGTTACAGCGGAATCAAATTAATCGGGAGCATTGGGAAGTGTAAATGCCATAAACTACCAACCTGAAAACCTTTCAAAAGTAATTCATAGGAGAAAACTATGTAGCAAATCATAGGAACAAAAACACTTCACATTGGTACCTTTTATCTATTCTCTTTCTATTTTTCTTTCGCAATAATTAGGAGAAATAAGTTCTAATGTTCCATCACACAGTGGGTAATTATAGTCTACAATTTATGGTATGTTTAAAAATAACTAGAGAAACGTCTGAAATTTTACAATATATAGAAATAAAAAATGTTTGCAGATGAATATGCTAGTTTACCTGATTTGATCATTTTTCATTGTACATATGTATCAGATTATTGCACTGTATTCCATGGAACAATATTATGTGTCTACTAAAAGTTTTAGAAACATGCCTCATCTTGTCATCCATTAATAACTTCATTGCTAATTGAATTTCCAATCAGCAAAATATTGGCAACAAATTTAAAAATTAGTCATCGTCTCAAAGACAATTTTAGTGGAAAAAAGTATGACAGCTTAAGTCTGATCTCGCAAAAGAGATTTATTGCAAAGGTAACCTCCAAGGTTCTTAGGTTCTGATCCTTTAAATCTATTTCCTATCCACATTACACAAATGCAGTTTTCCAAAGACTATAATTTTATGTACTTCTCTCTTTCTCAGAAGACTGAGTATTACTTGTTTGTTTCTAGGGAATTCACGTAATTGTGAATAATAATTTTAACTTGTAAGAACAGTTACCTCCTGAATAGATTACTCCCTGTTGAATTATTCAGATAAATAATTTTTCAGAAGCAGCTAAAAATCTGTATGATAACTGTTCAGGATGACAGTCCTTCACACATTTGAAGGTCATATTCTAGTCTCTGTACATTACTCCAAAAACCAAACCCTTGAGTCCCATGAAGTAATTCTCATGAAGTCAAGTTTCCCAAGAGACCCTTTTCTTGATATAGCCCTTTCTCAATGTACTTTTGAAATATTATAGCCCATCACCAGGAACAAAATTCCAGTAAAATTTAACAGTATCTAACTGTATCTAACTGTATCTAACTGTAACTAACACATATTACTGCTAACACAATTGTAGAAACACAAGTAGACACACAATTTATTGGATTTTCTGAATTTGGAGTAAAATGAAATGTCTAGGCCTTTCTGTATGAAATGCTTTGAAGTCAGGCTTTCTCCCTCTTTACATTGCACCTCACACAGCAACTATATTGTGTGCTATCAACATATGATAGGGGGAATGTAAGGCAAGGTTTTTTTTTTTATTTTAAAGAGAATAAAACAAAAGACGGCAGAACAGAGCAGATCAGAACAGAACAGCATAGGCAACACAGTACATTAAATTACATTAAAACAACCAGACATTAACAGTAGCTATCACAATATCTCTTTCTCTGCTATAGTTGAGCATAGTTTCAAATACAATAATATCAAACATAACAAAATAGTATAAAACCATTCAAAGAGTGAAAGAATTACAGGGCATTCTGAACCGAATAACAGAGAATGATCAATGGGTAGTATAATATCTCATTTTCGATAGAAAAATTTTGTTTTAACTATCACACATATTCAAATCCCAGTAAGACACAATGTGATAGATAGAACCAATGGTAGTAGAACAAAAGAAGCATGGTAGGACTTCTAAGAAGGATGATATTAAATCAGCAATAGCTGTCACAATGTTTTGTTTTCTTCAAAACAGCTGTTCATACCATCATGCATGATATAGTCAAACAAAACAGAATAAAACTTCCAACTGATGAATGAAAACATTGAAAGGCTTCATAGCTATGAGATGGTGACTCATGCTTACCATAAAATCTTATATACTCTTATCAACTCTCGTACTAGGGAGACTATGCAGTATTTACACATGTGAGTCTGGTTTATTTTGCTTATGAGTATGGTCTCAAGTTGTGTCCATTTATTTATGAATCAATGTGATCATTCTTTATAGCTGAGTAGTACTCCATTGTACAAAAATACCACAACTTTTTTATACATTCCTCAGTTGATGGGCACTTAGGTTTTGTTTATAGTCACATCTTATTTTTCCCCAGGGCCTTTGGAATACAATGTGCTAATTAGTAACTGTAATGCTAAACACCTAGAAACTTATCCAGAGCAGGTGAGGAGTCAAAGAAAACCTTTTTTTATGTAAACAATATTGGAAAACGTAATATGCAGTTACTTATGAGATGAAACAAGATATACTTGTATGTAGATTTATTTTTACATTCATAAAATATTTCCAAAAGTATGCACAGAAACTGGTACATTAATTGTCACAAAGGAAAATGCCCTAAAGGAAAAGATATATGAGAGGCATTTACTCTGTACTTGTTTGTATCTTTTAAATTTTGAACTATTTGAATGTATTAACCATTTGAAAATAATGCTTATAAAACAAAATAATAGATTATTCCACCTTCTTCTGTAAGTGGTGGTTAAATGTAATTTTTAGAAATATACATAAAGTAGTTCAGATAAGTTATTTTAGATATGAAGTTATTTATAACATGTTAACTCCATTGTTTGAATAATCTATTAAGTATATATTGAAATTTCAAATTTCTTATGTGGAGCAAACAAGCCCAACTGATGTTTGAATATATACTTTTAGGCATTTTTATGTAAAGAAAAGAATTTTCAAGACAGTTATAAGGGCAGAAAGATAGCTGACAAACCCAAATTCAGGATATCGATAAATTTATTCAGGACATCAGGATGCCTTAAAATAACAAACACTTTCTTCATAAGCATTTTTCCAAGAAACATTCAGCTTTATGTGTGGTAATTTTTCACCCAAATTTCTTAATTTGTAGAGATCAATAAACACATCTCTAAAGATCTGAAAATTTTATTGTGAACTATTTTCTAATTTACTACTGATTACTTGTGTTCCATTTTGCTGTACTTGCTTTATTTTTTAATTTTCAGTCCTGGGGAGTAAGCCCAGGCCCTTCACACTGATCTATATCCCCAGAATGTTAAATTAATTAATTAATTAATTAATTAATTAATTTTTTTTAAGTTTTGAGACAAGATTTTACCAAGTTACTAAGCTGCCCAGACGTGACTCAAACTTGGGATCTTCTTGCCTTAAACTCTTCATGTGCTTAGACCATGGGCCTGTGCCCCCTCGCCTGGCTTATTTACATTATTTTAAACCAATACTAAAATTAAGGTGATGGGAATAGAATTTGAACAAATATTTCAACCCCAGGTTTATACTTCAGAAAAAGGCAGCAAAAGCAAAAGCAACTACACAAATCCTTATTAAACCCGATCCCTTCTTCTATCTGTTTTAAAGAAAAATACATTTCACAGATGACCTGAGGTTTCTGAGAGAGAAGTGAGGGGTGGATGTAATGTAAATATGCATTGTGTCCAATGAGGAGATGGTACTTACTATGTCTATGCTAGTTATAAAATGTCCTATTTATTATAGACGAGAGTTTAAGTTCTCAGGTAAATAACTCAATCTTCTTAAAACAAGATTTTTTTCCTCCAACCAATAGGATTATTATGAAAGAAAAATAACATTTTGTTTTGTCTAGAAAAATACTAAAACGATCTATGTATCCATGTAATTTCATGATGTATTTGTACTTTTGAAAATTTGTTCTATTTATTAATAAATAATAATAAATAAATGTTGAAAATGTTAAATATAAAACAGATGTTGAAATATATTGTGCAAAGCATATGAAAATTACATATGTGCAAAGCATATGAACCAAGCTCCCATATTGAGAGATTCACTGTAAACCATACCTCAAAATCTCAACAAATACACAAGTATATCTTTTTTCCTATGAGGGTCCTATAGAAGGCTGTAGGAGGTGCATTATTCTTTAAAATGCTAAAGAATGATACTAAATAAACTCAATTTTGTCTTATGAATACACACATCAGTCATACAAAACAATATGTGCTACATAATAATATACTGGTCAGTGGGAGACTATATATACAATTGTTGTCCCACAGATTATCAAAGAGCTGAAAAATGCTCTTGCAACTAGTGATATTACACCTGTGTTATACCTTAGTCACATGTCTGCGGTGATTCTGGTGTAAACAAACTGCTGAACTGACAGTTATGTAAAATATCACTCATGTAATACATAATACTTTATAATGACAATAATAATTAGTACTGGATTGTGTATTTACAATACTATTATTTAGTCATCATTTTAAGATGTTCTCTTTTCTACTTAGGTGTTTTTTAACATTAACTGTAAAGTAGCCTCAGATAGGTCCTTGAGGTGTTCCGGAAGAAGGTCTTGTCGTATATGAAAAAATCCGTATGTGCTGTTGTCCCTGTATATTTTTCTGTGGGACCCAATGTGAAATGGTAACACCAATGATCTTGACACTGTTTAGGCCTCACTAATGTATGTCTGTGTGGTGTGTGTGTGTGTGTGTGTGTGTGTGTAACGTGTAATTTTTAACTGAAAGAAAAAAGGAAAAAAATAAAAAATAGAGAAAAACTTTATACAAGAAGGATATAAAGACAGAAAATACTTTTACATACCTGTTTAATGTGTTAGTGTTCTGAGTTTCCACAAAATAATAAAAATTTTTAAAAGGTTACAATAAGCTGGTTTATTCTTGAGGAAAGAAAAATGTTTTGTAGAGTTAGTGTAGACCAGTGCAAGTGTACATGAAGCCTGCGGGAGCGGACAGTGCTGTATTTCACTGTCACATCCATTCGCCCTCACTCACTGACTAGCTCAGAGCACACTCCTGTCCTGCAAGCCCCACTCATGTAGCTGTAGACATGTAACCATTTTTACATCATTTATACCATAGTTTACTATACCTTTTCTAGGTTTACACATGTTTACACAAAAGTGCTTGTCACTGTGTATATTCAATGCAGTGACACTCTGTGCAGGTTTGCAGCCTAGAAGCGGTAGGCTGTATCATATAATTTTGGTCTGTAGTAAGTTATCACACATAAATTTGTGTAAGTGCATCCTGAATGTTCAAATGGTGAAATCCAGTGATATATTTCTCATTGTATGGAATATATCCTATTATACACACTAATCTACATACTATTTACAATGCATTCTCATAAAATTATAAAAATACTTGCAAGTAGATGTAACTAATTATTTGCATTTATTTTCAAATTTTTCATGAGAGGGATTACTGTTTAGGTTATGGAATCTTGTATGCAAAGTTCATTCACTGTGGATATAATGGCAAAAATATTGGTTCATTGCTGTTTTAATTCAATGTGACAGAATCCTAGTTAATAGTAAATACATTCTATAATGTCTTCTTTTAACTTGATAAAGTCAATTTCTTCACTTTTTTTTAGCACCTTTCAAGAAATAAGATTCCACTGGTCCACTGTGTCTTGAGGTTCCCAGGTTTTATATTTCTTATCAATACTTCTCTTATTGACATTTTTAGGAGTCTGGCAAAATTCACCATTACACCCAGCAATGGTAGATTTTATTTTTAATGACCAGCTATTTCAAGTAAATTTTCAGTGCTTAATCTGATGGTGTGTTTTGAGGTATTTTAGAAATTTAGAAGGCAAAGACAGCAAGCTTTCATATATTATCTATGTTCTATTTTTATTCCCAAGTAACTATTCACTATTAAAAAGGAAAATTTATCTCCTTTTAATTTAGACAGATGTCATAGAAATAGAATAGTAAGTATTTTTTCATAAAATTCTCATTAAAGAAAGAGCAACTAAACCCCAAATATAAGATAATTCCATTTCCTGCTGAGTGAAAGAGCACTTTTCATTCACTGGAGTTTATGTCATTGGAACAGCTCTGCTGTACCATGACTTTCCTAGTAACAACAGTAAAACTGGACTTTTATGGTCTCAGTTTCTCCCCTACAACTCACAGGCACACTCTTTGCCAGCGAGCACACAAAACTCAGGAGCGGGTGAAAGTGTGACTGCAAAGGTGCTTCTTTCTTTGCCCATAATTTATCCCCTCCACTGTAGAATTTCAATATTTATTTTATGTTTAAAAAGTTTTAATGAGGTTAATATTTTTACATGTTACTAAGTAAAACTAGTCATCTAAATTATAAAACATGAAAATATATGGCTGTGCAAACTTTTTCTTTCTTACTTCCTTTCTTTCTTCTTTCTTTCTTTCTTTCTTTCTTTCTTTCTTTCTTTCTTTCTTTCTTTCCTTCTTTCTTCCTTCCTTCCTTCCTTTCTTCTTTCTTTCTTTCTTTCTTTCTTTCTTTCTTTCTTTCTTTCTTTCTTTCTTCTTTCTTGCTTTCCTTCTTCCTTTGTTTCTCTTTCTTTTCTCTTTTTTTCTCTTTCTGCTTGCTCTTTCTTTCTTTCTTTCTTTCATTCTTTCTTTCTTTCGTTCTTTCGTTCTTTCTTTCTTTTTCTCTTTTGAGACAGGGTCTCATTATGTAGTTCAGACTGACCTTGAAATATGTGGCCTATGCTGGGCTCAAACTAATGGTGATCCACCTGCCTCAGCCTCATGAGTGCTGAGATAAAGGCACGGAGCAACACGCTCAGGATTCCAGTATCTTTCTGAACAACTTCAAATATTAGTTTATTCTCATAACTGTACTGACTGTTAGAAAAATCCTGTATATGCCTTCAGGAGAGTATTTCACCTGTCTAATTGGGAAAGTAAAAATGTTCTATTATAATAAATAGGGACATGTGTCTTCTAATGATTGCTTGAGATTTAGTAAGTAAACCTCTGCTGGATTGATCACTACGAACATCTACATTCCTTCCTCAGCCCTCTCCATCCTCAGAAGACTTTTGCCAGTTGAATAAAGAGAGGTAGAAGACAGGGATGACTTTATACAGAAGATCATTTAGAAACTTTTGCTGATGAAAACACTGAGACTCTTCTGAATCTCAAGCTTTTCTCAAGACCAACACTTCCTTTCTTCAAATTTCAAGTAACAGAATTACCAGCTACTTTTCTGCCTTTCAAGTATTTTAGGAAGTTTTAAAGGAAGTGAAATTTTTACTATCTGTTGTGGACATATACCAAGTTGGCTATATTTTCAGTGAACCATGTCTTTATAAAAACCCCAAGCTGCATTTGGAGGCTTATTTGCTTCTGACCACTGGAATGTGGCTAAGGAGTTGAGACATCAGCAACACTGACTCCTCCTCTGTTCAGCCATGTGGAATCCCCCTCGTTTACTAATACAGTGAATGTGGAGAGGTTTTTGCAGGTGTAAATTAATACTGATATTGTGTTAATGCTTAAACTTGATGGTCTTAACATGATCAGATGAAAGCACTTAAAAGACAACCTTGGCTCTTTCATGGGAATATCCTTTGGTGGGTTTACAGAAATGAGTTGTCTTGTCGCAAGAAGTGCCATAAGAAGGCTGCATGACCAGGAACTGCAGGTAGCTCCAACAAGCCAGGTGCTATCACAGTTGATAGCAAGAAAAGGGAGACTACAGTCCTACAACCAATCATTGCATGAGTGGAGAAGAGGACTGCAAATTCCAGAAAGGAAAACAACTTGACTGGCACCTTACTGTAGTTTATGAGACTTGCAAGGGGGCCAGGGGGACAAAAACCAAACACACACACACACACACACACACACACACACATGGGCGCGCAGTTGGAGTGTGCCTGAAGTAAACCACAGAAACAGAAAACTGTGAAACAGAATTTTAGGACTGTAGTGACTATGCACATGTAATGATCTTAACTTTGTGATAATTTGTTACATGGCAAGAAACGAATACATTGTTTTTAGACCATATTCTAAGCTATTTACATGGTCCAACTTTGTTTAAAATGATGCCCGTATAAATATAACTAATTTAATAACACAAGTCATTTGACAGACCATACCCAAACAGGCTAATTCATCTATTTATAAAATTTTGTAAACAAGAATGGAGTAAAAATATCATCTGTTGAATGCATTTTTGAAAGCTATTTGTTTCTTGAAACAATTTTGTTTTATATAGGATCTAAAATGATTGTTGAGTCAAACTCATTTCAATAATATAAGAAATTTGGATATGTCACACGTGTATTCTTGCTTTTATTGTTCCTATGTTTCAACATGTGATTTCACTTTAACTTTAGCTAGAGAGATAGAAGATTTTAATTTAATTACTCAGTGCTTATGATAGCTTTTCTAGGAAGCTAACATACAGTTCTTAAAAGGTTATGCTTATTTATTATTGAGCAATTGTGCTTTAGATTTTAGATATTTCATGACCACATTGAATACCAAATACGAATTTATGGAAGCCATCAGTTTACTGTGATGAAATCTGAAAAATGAAATTTACCTTTGGTAAAATGTCTTTCTTTCTGAACAAATTAAAAGAATGGATATAACTAAGTGGCAATAAAATATATTATTCAGTAAGGCAGATTAAGAGGGAAAATTGAGAATTAAAATGAAACTAATAGCATACTACTAGTGCTTGATAAACTAGACTTTTGGTCACTTTTGTTATAAACCAGTTTCCAGATTAAAGATAAAGGGCTATGCTTATGTGAATTTAATTATAATTGTAGTTTATTATTTATAAGTATAATTGATACCCCTTAAATTTTAACCTAAAAAAATTTCATAGATTATTCTGAATCTATTTTAATTTCCATAGAGAAACATTAATTCCCCATGCTCTGATTTTAGGCGTCTTATTAGAATTGTGTAATATCACATGTCTTATAAATTCTAAATGTATTTTCCTGTTTTTGCCTATTGGCTAAAGATATTCTGTGTAAGTTATTCAATGTGGAATAGCTTCTCTTCTCTTCTTCTTCTTCTTTTTTTTGTTTTGTTTCATGTTTGAAGCAGAGTCTTTCTCTGTAGTTCAGGCTGGTCTCAAACTCATAGAAATCCTCCTACTTTAGCCTCCCAAGTGCTGGGATTATAGGCGTGTGCCACCATGCCTGGCTTCTCTTCCTTTTTGTCTTTTATGTTCTTCTATTTGATAGATTGTGTAGTGTAGATATTAAAAGTACAGTAGTAGATTCAGTCTGCCTTGGTTCAAATCTTAGCTCTACTATGATCACTGGCAAATTAATTCATCTTACTGCTCTTTAATTTTCTAACTTGCAATTAGGAATAAGAGTGAAGGTTTCAAAAGTGACTATGTCATAGGGTATTGTGTGATAATGCTGGTTATATAGTTAAGCTCTCAAAAATCATAATTATCATTGTTATATCTCCATTAGTACATTTCCCAAAGAGGGCAAGCCCCTTAAGTTTTATATTTAAATATAACTTCTTTTATAATGAGAGAAATAAAATTATTTCTAAAAATATATTTTTTTTCATTAAAAAGAAAGCTGCTTAGTATCTGCTAACAAATGTCTCTATGTCTTATTTGGGCTCAAATAGTAGCATTGTAAAGTGCTATCTGTGTTGATATCAATAAGTAAACATTGATTACCATTCAGAATAAGTTTGCTAAAATTTTAAATGCAAAAATATTACCATGAATTGAACAGGTCAAGCTATAAAGTGATTTCTCGTTTCTTCACTTAAAGTAATGGTTTTATCAGTAACTGAACTGAAATAATTGTTAAGGAGATGCTGACTAATAAAACACTAAGACTAAAACTCCTCAAGGAAATTATCTTAAGAGATTACTGCAATGGAAACATGTTTGAGTACTGAAGCCAAAATATACTTCCATGATTTGGTCTTCAAAGACTGAAATTCCAACAAGATTAACCAATTGAAGTTCTAAGCATGCCTGATAGTCCTGAATGAAATTCAAGTATTCACATTCATAATCAGTGCCCTAGAATTAGACAAGGTTTAATCCATTGATCACATTCAGTGGACAAATCATTCCTCATTAAAACTGTAGTAGTGCTAGGAGCATGGCATATCGTCTTTGGAAGGAGGATGGATACATTTCTTGTGTAAGAGATTTTAGTTGAATGCAGAGTAGAAATTTAATAAACCTAGCCAGAGAATATTCACTATGAGTCATTTTGCTAATTTGGTACATTAGCTCAAATTCATCATTAAAATAAGCAAAGATTCAGTTACTCAATTATCAAAATATTCAGTGTTATACTTTAACAAAAAAGGAAAACTGAAGGTGATTCTTGAGGTGTGAGTCAAATAACTCAATATTTTGGAAATGTGAGTCATCTTTTGGGTATACTGTTTTGGTAACAACATTTGGTTGGGAAAAAAAAACACTGATGACAAAACAGAAGCACAATAATCTTCAAAGAAGGAAGCTGAGTGAATAAGTTTTTCTTCTTTCTTTCATGCATTTGTTGGTGAATAAGCCAAATATTAAACTATTGCATGATAGGAAAGAATATATGTTGAGAAATTACTTGGGTTTAAACTGCATGTGTATAAGACAAAGTGAACTAGATAACTAAACAATTCTTCAAAGAGTATAAAAAACATCAATAAACAGGAAACTTGAACCCTCACCATTGTTCTGAGATGGGTAGATAAATTTCCACTTTTCCCCGCATTTTTATTTACTGGTGTATGGAACTATTATTTGGATTTTATTCTTAAATTTGTAAATTTATCTCTGTTAAATGTGCTGGCATCTAAACCCTTATTTCTTGACTTCCATCAGGGAAACCCCACCTGGGTTTTTTCACAGAACTTCAAGTTATATATGTCAAATCAATATTGTTTCTTATCTGTTTACACTTAACAGGCCTTCTGTGTTCTTAATAGTTTCACAATGTCAACTTTCTTTAAATAGCTCAAGCCATTTTTTTTTTTACTTTCTTGGAGAAACATATTTCTTATTACCAAAGTAAAGCCTCTAGAACATGAAATGTTCTAGAGAGAAGAAACTAACTTATCTCCATTTAACCCATGGCTTTCTAATGATAGATTTATGTTCATTAGAAGAACTCCCATTTGTACCCTATCAGAATAAAAGTTGAATTCTCACAATGGACTGTACTGAGCCAATCTGACTACTGTTACATATCTGAACTCCTCTGTATCTCTACCCTCCTCCTTCTCTCTAGGACCACTGATCTCTTTGCACTGGATTGGTTCTGATCTACCTCGGGGCTGCTAGTTTGATCTGACCACACATAAACACAGGGCAATGATTCTGAAGAGTAACAGCTTCAAAATCACTTTAAAATTTTGAGGCAAGAACTGTCAGAGCAATAAGTAATCTTAGCAAATATTTGTAATCCATTTGAAAAGTTACTTCCCCCCAAACCCTAATATGCTGTTTTCATGAACCACTGTGTCTTGGTTACTTTTCTCTAGTTGCTGAGACAAAACACCTGACACCTAAAATTAGGGAAGGAAAGGTTTATTTGGCTTACAGTTTTTTTTTGGAGGTTTCAGTCCATAATCAGCTGGCTCTAAGGCAGGGTGGCATGGCACTGGGGCAACACTTCAAGGCAGCAGCCAGAGCAAAAAGGGAGAAAACAAGCTTCTTCTCCTCACTTACACTGTACACAGGCCACCTCCTCCCACTCAGGATGGGTAGCACTCACAAAATCTCCTTGCCCTCCTTTGCACAGGATGAGGATATTTACAAAGTAAGAACCCCGGATCCCTGCTGAATTTCTCAGCTAAACTTCTAAACTTCTCAAATTGACACAATGTATCAACGATAACAATCTACCCCTTGTCAACTTGACAGTCAGATACATTTCTTTAAATCAGCCTGCAGGTATCAAGACATGCTTATTCTTAACCTTTTTGCAACCTGAACATTATAACACAGCTTAGCAATCCTTAAGAACCAGCATTAAGTCTATCAACATTATACTATATTAGAAACGTAACATTTTGTGCTTGGACCTCCAAAGACTCATGCATATCCCTTTATGCAAAAGGTACTTAGCCCATCTGCCAGAGTTGCTAAAGCCCTAGGAGTTTCAGCATTGCTGAAAAGTTCAAGACCCAAATCTCCTCCAAGATGAAAGGTAAATTCTTAGCTCATACCTCTGTATGAGATACACATTCCCATTCCAGAAGTTACAAGCAGGAGGGTACAAAGGATTGGGACAAAACCAAGTCCGAATTCCAGCAGGGCAGACATCAAGTCCTGTAGTTACATGTGCACCATTTGAGGCAGTCTACGGCAAATTGTGAGCTCAAAAGGGCTTGTGTGGCTCCTCTCCCATGCAGCCCTGTTGGTTACAATCCCACCGCTTCTCTCTTGGGCTGGCTTTGCTCTTTCACTGCAGGTTTCCTTAGATGATCCATGCCCCTGGCTTTTTCCAACTTCTGAGGTCTTCACGCACCTTTGGCTTCACACTCACAGCTTCACTCACTGCCTTCTTGGGGGCACACTTCACGGACCCCCATGCCTTCTGAAATTGGGTGGAACTTATGCATTCTGCATGCACCTAAAACCAAGGCCACGTGGATGCTGCCAGCATCTGCTGCCAGCTGTATCAGTAGCCAAGCTTTCTTCTCTCTTGGCCATGCCTGGATTGCTGGGCACTCTGAACCTGATTGTGAGGAACAGCTTCTCTATGTTGCCTCCATTCTGGAACCTCATGGGGCTTTGAGGCTTCTCCTCACAGCCAGTTCTTCCACTTTTGCAATTTGCAGGCTGCAGTGGTTCAAGACATGTTGCTTTTTGCAATGCCTTCAGGTCATCTTGTCAATTCTGTTTCTTTTCCGCAGTGGAGATCTCAGCTCTATCTTTATGGCCCACAGCTTTCTGGTCAAACTCACAACATATTGAATCATCCTGCAGGGCTCTTTGCTCCTGATTTACAACATAAATCTGGCTAAAATCCCCTCAACAATAGCTGTGCCACTGCCTCAGCATTTGACTGCCTTGAAATTTCTCCTGCCAGATTAATCAGTCTGCCACTCTTAATGTCAGTCTCAGGCAAAGTCTCTGGACACCAGCAAAATGCAGACAAACTTTCTGCCAAACTATAACACACATCGTCTGGAGTCCAGCAACCAGTGAAGTCTCTCTACCCAGCAGAAACCTCCTGAGCCTGGTCTGTACTGGCAGGCTTTCTCTTAGCCTTCTGGTCTTCTGAGCTCTGAGCAGAATCTCCCCAGCAAAACGACCTAAGCTGTTCTGCTCTAGCTCTATGTTGCATTCAGGGAACATCTCTGAACCTTTCCAAACTCTTCCAACAAACCATTCCCAAAGGCTCTTAAGCCACATGGTCAGATATAGTCACAGCAACAACCCCACTTCTCTGGTACCAAATTCTGTCTTGGTTACTTTTCTCTGGCTGCTGAGACAAAACATTTGACACCCAAAATTAGAGAACAAAAGGTTTATATGGCTTATGATTTTTTTGGAGGTTTCAGTCCATAATCAGCTGGCTCTAAGGCAGGGTGGCATGGCACTGGGGCAACACTTCAAGGAGCAGCCAGAGCAAAAGGAGGGAAAACAAGCTTCTTTTCATGCTTTATATTGTACACAGCACTCCCCATCCTTCAGAGTGGGTGTAGCACTCGCAAAATCTGCTTGCCCCCCTTTGCACAGGATGAGGATATTTACAAAGAACCCTGCTCTCTGCTGAGTCTCTCAGTTAACTTCTAAACTTCTCAAGTTGACACAATGTATCAACTGTAACACACTGTTATTTATTTTTTAAAGTAGATCTCAAAAGGCTTATTATCTTTATTTGGAGAGATTTTAAATATTCTAAAGTAGTTATAAAATACACAGTTCTTTGCTACAGCAGAATTTAGTAAATTTCAAGTTAGCTTTATAAGGAAGTCAGGTTACTTTAGAGCGCTAATAGTCATACAGTAGTACTAGCGGTGACAGTAAATGGTTAAAAGCCTCATATCTGAATACAGATTGCTATATTTAAATTTTCATCTTTTCACTTACTCACTGTGATTTAAGTCAGGCTATAGTGTTCTTATGTGTAAACTTGGAATAATAATTCATTTATCCTGGTAGGAATAGTTTATCCCTGAAGGTCGACTAGGTCAGCACCCTTAGACATTGATGTGTGTAGGAATCAATTGGAAGTGTTCAAAAAAAGGTGTTATTGCTAGGCTTTCTGATTCATTAGGTCTGGAGTAAGACCCCAGAAATTACATTCTTTTTCTTAAAACATCTCTTAATAGTATATATTTGCTGCCCAGATATTTGAGTCATCTTAGGGTAAGTAAACTGATGTACTTAACTACTTAACATCTCTTTAATTCTTTTTATGTGCCTCCATCTCTATATCCCTCTCTAATTTGTAAATTATCTATCTCCAAGTTTCCTACTGTTTGTTTTATTTTTTGACATTAATTATACTTTGAGTTTCACATATGAGATAAACTATATGACATTTAAAATGTGGCTGAGTCGTTTCAGTTAACTTTATGGTCTCAAGGTGCATCCATTTTCCTACAAATGACTCCAGTTTATCCTTCCTGATGGATTGTTGCTCCATTATGTGTATGTCTTCATTGCTTGTCTCTCAGGGCAGAGACAGAATACCCAACACCCAAAATTAAGGAAGGAAAGGTTTATCTAGCTCAGTTTGTGGAGGTTTCAGTCCATAATCATCTGGCTGCAATGCAGGGTGGCCTGGTACAGGTGCCACGCTTTGAGGCAGCACAAGACAGCAAAAGCAGTAGGAGCAAAAGAGAGGGGAGAACAAGCTCCTTTTTCCTCCCTTATACTGTAAGCAGGCTACGGCCCTCTGATGGGGTAGCAATCACACCATCTCGGTGCCCTCCTCTTCCACAGGCTGAGGGTGTTTACAAAGCGAGGACCCTGGCCCCCTGCTGAATCACTTAGTTAAATTTCTGACCTCAAATTGACACAATGAACAGCATCCTAGAACTGTAACAGCTTGCTCTCTACACCCCAGGATACAGAGCTGCTGAGTCACTTAGTTAAGACTTCTCCAATTGATACATTATATCAACCATAACAGTATGTGTGTCACATTTTATTTATTCGTTCATTTAATGATGGACATGTATAACAGTTTCAAGATTTAGCCATGGTGAGTTACTTACTGGAAACATGGGTATGAATGTATCACTGTGATACGATGTCTTTAACCCTTTGAGAAAAACACCTACAAGGTGTATAGCTGGGTCACAATGGAACTTCTAGTTTTAGCTTGCTGAGGAATTTCTGTATGGTGTTGCGTCATGGTCACACCATTTTATATTCCCAGCAAGAATGCCTTTCTCACCTGTATCTTTGCCAGCACTTATCATTGTTTGTTTTTTGATGATAACCGCCTTCCTAGAATAGGATAATTCAATTTTGTTTTTATTTTCATTTCTTTAATGGTCAGGGATGTTGAGCATATTTTCATTTATTATTGGTATTTTTGTACTTCTGAGAAGTGTATGTTTATTGCAGTTAGCAACTTTTGATTGCATATATATTTAGTCAGACTTTTTTGAGTTCTTAGATATTAGTCCTCTTATAGGAGTGACTAGAAGTTTCTTTTTTACATTCTATAGGTTGTGTCTTCACTCAGTTGTTTCCTTTGCTGCTCAAAAGCCTTTTAATTTGATATAATCACATTTGTCGATACTTGATGCTATTGCTTGTGTCATATGGGTTCTGTGTAGAAAGTCTTTGTGTATGTTTGTCTTCAAGAGTTTTACCTACTTTTAATCCCAGCAGATCAAATGCTTCTGTTTGCATATCTATGTCTTTGACATAGATATTTTCTATTTTCTATTTATTTTAGTGGTAAGTGATCGATACAGGCCCAAACTCAATCTGTGTAACCCACTTTCCCAGTATCATTTGTTTAAAAGACTATCTTTGCTGCATTGTATGTTTTTTGGGGCCTTTGTCAAATATCACATGGCTGAAGGTTGCGTCTTTTATCCTATTTCATTGTTACATTTCCAACTAGTTTTTCAATGATGTTAATGCTGCTAGTCCAGGAACGCATCTCAGAACCTCTGAGCCAGTGGCATAGGTAGGTGTAGGGCAGAGAGCATGGTCCTTTCTGGATGGGACATTTTTGGGCTGCACTTTGGCTAAAAGGAAAATTATATTGTAACTATTTACTCCATTCAGATATATTGGGGAAGGAAAACCAAGAGATTTCCCTGATTGATATGAACTCTAACTACACCACTGCTCTGAGCTAGAATATATGATGAAAAAACACCAAATCTTAGTGGATTATCACAATAGATGTTTATTTCTTGTTTGATGTGACATAAATATTGCAGTCTGCAGATCATGATCGTCGTGGTCAGAGATCAGAACATGAGTCATGAGCTGTCTCTGAAAACTTCTGATAGGTATTGCTCATTCAATGATAGCTACTAATAGTAAAATTTTATGTAATTCCTCTTTCTGACAACAGTATTGACAATTTATTGGTAATTTATAGTGGGTGTGCTCCATTCTGACACTTGCTAGGACACACATGGGGATAAGAGAAAGAATGGCAGAGATGAAAAATTCTTCTTAAGTTTGCACAGATGTTATGTGGTAAAACTCTCTTATCACTTTTCTGTATTATCCCTGACTGACTATTGTTACTTTAAGCTTGTGTCTTTATACAAATTCTACTTCTGGGAACATTTCCAGCTTGACTTCTGGATTCCATTTCTTCAGTCTTCCCTGTTCTTTGTCAACACAACTAATAACTATTGATCCAGGTATTATCTTAAGTGTTTTACACATATGCCTTCCTTTAATTAATAAATGTCTTATTATCCCTGTTTCATAGACAAGAATATTGAAGTCTAGAATCTCTTTATTTTCTTTTTATTTGTTTGTTTGTTTATTTATTTATTTTGCGGCCGGAAGTTGAACTCATGACCTTGCTCTTGCCAGGCAGGCGCTGTGCCTCTGAGCTGTATCCCTAACCTCAGAAGCCCTTGGTTTTAATCTGATAGTTTTCCTCCCACCTGTTTCCTTAAGTCTGATGCTTTGGACTATCTTCTTTTCTGAGTTTCTCCTTCACTTGATGTGTAAACTTTAAGTGCTACAACCTTGAGCTCACATTTAGGCACTTTCTTGTCTTGTTTGGTTCTGGAGAGGTAATTCAGACTAAAACAGTAAAACTGTCTGCTCCTATGTTCATTTCTAGGGTACTGGAGAGCTAAAAAAGATTATAAATTCTTCCATCTGAGTATTTTAATTTCCTTAGAAATGTATAGCAATGGAGGAAAATTTTTCTTCCAGTGTGGTTTCATACAACAATCCGTTGATGTAGTCTTTGTGCTTAGTAAATTACAGCAATAGCATGGGTCAGCTTTTCCTAAATTCTCCTACCTTATTTTAAATCTTACTTTATAAAGACAGAAAATTGCAGTGTGAAGAACACCAGCTTTGAAGTCAAAAAAGCTGGAACCAAATCCCTGTTCCTCTTCTCTATTGGCTGGGGACTTTGAGAACATTTGATTTATCTAAGTCTCTTCTTATTTGTAAATTGATAACAAGCTCAAATAAACCATTTTTAGGAAAGAATCACACATCACTCTTCAGTACTGCAAAGGCCTCCTGGAAATCCAAATAGGAGGTGGTTGGATCAGTAAGAGCTTATGCAACTGCAATTAATTAATGAGATGTGGCTGTATTCTTTATCATTTTTTCAGATTGTTTGTGCTGCCAAAAGATGAATTCTCAGTCTCCAGAGACTGGGATTAGTAGCATGAAGAATTTAAAGTGATCTTTCTTTTCTAGGATGACCATTTGTTTTTTCATCTCTGTTCAAATGGCCAAGTTGATTTATTTTATGATTCTTGATTTGTTTTCACATTTGATTATGTTTTTTTTTTTCAGTTTACAAGTATATATCATGCATTATGTTCATTCTATCATTCTGTTAAACATTGTTATAAAAGATATGGTCTCTGCTGTTAGGAATGCATATATTTAGACAGTTAATAATCCAGAAATAACTCTAGGAAAATTGCAGATGACAAATTTTACAGTATTACAGAGTGGGTTAAGTACATACCAATAGTATATGACTAAGAGTTTCCTTGTCTTAGGTTTTGTAGAAAGTTATCACAATGAATAATCTATGAAGACCATTGTATTACTTGACAGATGGTGCCACAGGCATATATTTCTCTAAAATGCAGTAAGAGTGAATTTCTGTCATGTCACCCCTCAGCTACATGACAGATGATCCTTACCAGAAAGCTAGGTGAAGATGAGGAATTACAAATAATTTTCTGCTCCAGAACTAAACTCTCCACCATTAAACTGCTGTTTTCAAAACATTTTGCTTTCTTCAGTTTATTTTCAATCAGGCTATCAATGGAATGTTTCAAAAATGTAAACCTGATCTTGTCAATCAAATGCTTTATCCTTTCATTGTTTTTTTTCTTCTTTTAAGACCCAAAATTTTAAAGTTTCTTGAAATTGCCCATGGGTTTGACTTGCCCTTATCTGGATACCCTCACCTTTATGCTAATGAGATTCTGAATAACAGCCATGCTGTTTTGTTCTTCTACACCAAGCTTACCCAACTGTTCACTGTGGTGGAATGTTTTCCCCTGGACCGCTGACCATCTCACCAGCACCCCACTTGTTCTCAGATCTCAGCTAATGATTCCCTGTTGAGCTATGTAGCTTTAGGCTTGTTAATCATACTATTTTTATGCTTCAGTTTCCTTATCCATAAAATAAATAATAAACCTAATTATCTCATAGGCTCTTTTTTACATATTATATGATATATATGTATATATGTAATTCATCACAGTGTTAATACCCTATATGTGAATTAAATATGTGTTATTTTGATCGTTTTTAGTATTATTAATATTCATCAGGAAGCTTTTAGTCCATATAAGTTAATCTCCAAAATGAAGTCACTACCTCATGTCATAGATTTTCAGGGTACTGTTTATTATTTTTCTCTTAAGTATACACTGCAGTTAATAATATACCACCCATGTGGTGAGGAGAAGGGATACTTGAACAAAAGCTAATTGTTGAAGGTATAGTTGATCTGTGATTATCAGGATCAATTTTCAATGGCAGGTAAATCAGGACTGAGAGAGTTTCTACATGAAACATTCACTGAGGATAATGTGCTGGTTCTTGCCATTTAATCAGGTTCAATTAAGTTATGAAGTGAGGGTAAAACTCAAAGTAGCATGACTACATACCAAAAAAAGGGAAGAAAGATAGAATAATTAATAAATACATCCCCAAAACTTTATCAAAATATCATTTCATGGTTCGATTCCAAAAATTAGTTTAATTTAAATTTGAGGATGTATTTTGGAGCCAGTTTTTAAAAATCTAGTTTCAATAATGGCAGTACACTATTTATCCTTTGAAACAGATAAACTATATTTCAAGAGATTCTAAAGTAACATTTTGTTTATCTGCTGTCTTTTCAAGCTTTTTTCTTTCCTACTCTTTCATTTATTAAGTATAAATTAGTGTCTAAAATTAAAAAAAATAGCTTTTAAAATATTTACTTGATAGATGAAAGAGAACAAGTTTATAAAAAATTGTAATTGGGTATTTTCTTGCAGGATTATCATCTACTAAGATTAGGTAGGTTATGAGCCACAGATGTTTACTTCTTGTAATCCTGGAGACTCAAAATCTCATATAAGGGTGCCTGTACTGTCATGTTCTGATAAGTATCGCTTTCTGAGCTACAGATTGTTGACTTCTCATATCCTCACATGACAAATGATAGGGGGAAGCATGTTCTCTCAGGACTCTTGTAAGTGCACTAATACCATTCATGAGGGCTCCTCCTTCATGACCTCATCTAATCTTCCTTATCTCCTCAACATCATATCTCGCATTGTAGGAGTAAGGTTTCAACATATGAAGTTTAGAGAGATACAAGCATTCAGTACATAGCTTAAGTGTGAGAAGAAATACGTGCCTTAGGGAAACATTTGGAGGCACTCCATCTGCACAAGAATATAAGACGTTTAGTGAAGAAAGTGATATGGAAATTGGGCCAGAATAGAAACTTGTAATACTGATGAGTAGATATTAAAAAGGTAGAATTAATGGATGTTGGTGACTGGATGTGACTTTCCATTTGACTAGATAAAGATACCAGCAGGGGGAAAACTACAGAAAAGTAAATTCAGTTGTTAAATGATTAAGTTTTCTTGGGATTACTAAAGAGGAAATGTTATAGGAAATTCAGATGGCTTTGTATTCTTTTTGGAAAGGTAGGGTGTGAAACAGGAGGCCTTATAAATAACTTCAAACTTTTAGCCATCACTTGATTTTGAGGGAAAGTTTGACTGAGAAGACTGAATTTGTCAGCCTTAAGAACTGTGTAGATATAATCCTAATGCTATTTAGCTTTTCCTTGACTTTTTTTTCTACCAGTGGATCTGTTAACTTGGAATCATTTTACAAGAAAACAAAAATGTGAATATAATAGAGATTTCTAAGGACTATGTAATGTGCCTTCCTTTGTTGGTTAAAAGCTATGTTTCCCAAACTTTATCTCTTTATCTCCCTATGGTTTGGCTTAGTCATGTACCACGTAAATTATTTTTTTGATTACACTTTATCATTCCTAAGCCATAATGTTTATAAAAACTATAGATTTGGTGACATATTTATAATGGAAAATAAAATAGGTGAATAAAGTCTTGAACCATCATTGTTCATGTATCATATTAAATCATACATAAACAGTGACTCATATATTTGGGAGAATTCTGAAGATTAAAAATGTAAGAGATCTTCTCTAAGTATGTTTTGTCATAGGTACTTTTCCAAAGAAAAGACAGTTTTACTGATGGCCCAAATGTATGTAAGTCAGAGACCACATGTTCATATATATAGAAAAACATCAACACACACACACGCACAGATGCACACACACACGCACACACAATGAGCATCTGAATCATTGTGAGCTAACATGTAAACTCTGTTCTGCAGGCTTTACAGATTTTCTTTGGCCCATGGGTCACTGCGTTCTCACAGAAAAAAATGAAAGTCAGAATGCAACAGAGCTTTTAGTCTTCCCCAGAATGCTGTGTTTGAGTCTTAGGAGACTGTTAGCTCCATTTTCGTCCACAGCATTTATTGGACCATATTCTTGAGACTGGAAATTTTATTTAAAAAATTAAATGATAAGTTATTCACAACAAGAAGTGAACTAAAGCAAGTAGAATGGAAGTGAAGCTTACGAAAGAGGTACTTGTTGATGGTAGCTAAGAACAAGGCCTGCTGTCTGGACTGGCAGGCCTAAAGCTGCTCGCCAATGCATTGTGGGACTGAAATAACCAAAATGGGATCCTCATGGGGAAAATAACTTCTAGGCTTGAAACTGGAGAAGGAATCCTTTAATACTTTTCTGAGGCATAAAAGCTGTGCAGGTCTTCAAGCAGCCCATCTGAAAATGGGCCCAGCAAAGGGGTGCTCTGAGGTGTTCCTGGTCCATTGTCCTTGAGATAAGACTTCTGCAGGAGACCACTAGCAATCTGCATGCTAGTCCTGGCAATGAGTACTATGAGACTTGTACCCAGGCCTCATTAGCTGGCAAGATTAAAGGCTAAATCAAAGGCTAGAGAAAATGATTAGAAAGTAAATTTAATAAATAAAAAGGCATCTGCACATATGATCCTGTGATTCAATGGAAAGTGTCAGTGACAAACAGTATCTAATGTATGGCATAAGTATACTTGTGGAGTACAACAAATCTGTTTGTCTTGTTCTAAATTAGCAGTTATATTTTTTAGAGCTATTATAGGTTTAAAAAAAAAGTTACACAGAAAGTACTGAAAATGTCCATATATATCCACCTAAAGATTTCCTAACTATTAAGATCTTGCATAGAGAAACAAATATTGGTATGCTATTATTAGCTAAAGTCTATAGTTGCATTAAGATGCACTTTTTTGTGTTTTACAGTTTTATGGGTTCCAGTGTAGTCTTCATGTAGTCTCAGTTTCAGTACCCTATAATGTCGCAACTGTAAGAATTTCCTGTTTTCTATGTGTTAACCCAGGCAGCACAAATATACTGCCTGGGTTAATAAAAATGTATTAACCCTGCTCCTGTCACTCTAGATATTTGCCAACTATTGATCTTTTTATTGTCTCTATATTTTTGTCTTTTTTAGGAGGTCACATATTTGGAATTAGATATTATTTGGTCTTTTAATATTGGCCTCTTTTACTTAGTCATACACATTTTTGTTTTTAGCATGTCTTTTTTATGGCAAGATATTTTGATTTTTTTCCAATGAGGCAACTTTTTATTTTTATAATTATTTTAAATGAAATAAATGAAACAATTACCATCCTAAGGAAAAAGCCCATTTTGTAAGTATCAACTCCTTTTTCCATGTTTTTTTTAAAGAGATAAAAAATAAAAATAGCAATAAAATAGAGTTTCAAAACAGTTTAGTAGGACAGTTACAATAATTAATACACTGCATATCATTGTCTTCAGAGTATTCATTGTAAAAGATATAGGCATGATATCTTGTCCAAACAATATCATCACAAACCTTTCCTTTCAACAAAGAGAAACTTAGCTGTATAACTACATTAATTATCTTGTAAATATGTATATTTTTTCTTTTTATCTTGCTTCCTTTCCCTTTTCCCCAATAACAGTGGATCTTTTCTTTTGAACAGTGTCTTTTAGTTCACAACATCTATTTTACATTTTTTATCTCATTTTCTCATTTAGCTGCTTACACTAGTGAGACAATTCAGTTTACACATATGGGTATGATTTATTTCACTTGTTAGTATGGTCTCAAGTTGCATCCATTTACTAATAAAAGTCTCCAGTTTATCCTTCTTTATGACTGAGTAGTATGCCATTATATATATTAAAAACCTACATCTTTTTTATGGCGATTCCTTAAAAAACTAGGATTAGAGTTCCTATTTGACCCAGCTATTTCCTTTCTTGGTATCTTTCCAGAAGAATTAAAGGTGTACTACAGAGATACATGTGCACCCATGTTTATAGCAGCACAATTAAAGCCAACTAGCTAAATCTTGCAAACAACCCAAATGGGCATCTTAATTTTTTAAATTGTTGATATATATTCCATTATAAGGATACATCCAGTTTCTTTATTCATTCATCCACAAAGGACATCTTGGTTGATTCCAATTTTGGGTAGTTATGAATAAAACTGCTGCAAACACCCAGAGCCGAATTTTAATATAAATTTTCAACTCATTTGCACACCTGAGAACACCACTGTTGGATTACATGGGAAGATTATATTTAGTTTTGTAGGATATGTCAAACTGTCTTTCATAATAACTGTAGTATTTCAAGGTCATCTTTGTGTTGCTTCTCAGCCTGTATTTATTTTTCAAGTGACCAGCAAGTCTTCACATGACCTTCACCATGTTGAAAAATAAAGAAGTAATCTCTTCCCAGATGCACTAGCTGGTATCATATCTTTAGGGCTCTAATCTTTACTAGATATATAGATAAATCTCATCAAATAACCGTATGTAGTACATATTTGTGCAAGTAACTTCCATATAAATTTTTCATTTCAAAATTCTTTATTGAAAGTGAGGGTTTATTTTCTCCAGTTTGAACACAAAGAGACTGAAATTTAGCCAAGTATTTCATGTTCTTTAATCATTTCAAATGTCTCATGGAATAAGGAAAAATATAGATTAAATAAGTGCACAAACAAACTATCTACTTCTCCCCATTCAAGTTGCACATTTTAATAGCCAACATGCAACTCTTCTACATAACACCACTGTTATGGTAGTATTTCTAATGTTATAATCCAAAGGAATAATTAATATTGATTATTTTATTCACTAGAAAATGCTTTAATGGTCACATTGGTCTAATATGCAGCAAGTAAAAAACATTTGCCTTTGAAAAATGAAAACTTTTACTGCTCTTTAACTAGAATAAAGAAATAGTGATGATCCTTTCAGAACCTAGAGGAAATTGTTAAAGGAAATATGGTCTAATAAAGGTCAACATTCTAAGGACTTGTTTGTTTAATTTAAAAGAAAACTTTTTATAAAGAAGTTAAACATACACATAAAAGCATTATATAAATATTTAAGTGATTTGTATTTCATCTATTAAGAAGACAAGTTCTGGAGGTAAATATTGAAATTAGAGTTACTATTTTAAACTGAAAAAGATTGAGGATCCTCAGAACAACTGTGGCATTGTGCTGAATTAATTAGGTCCACACCAGTATTCCCTAATCATCCCTCTTGTTTCCTTAGAATATTCCCAAACCAGAAACCTTGTAGTTTCTCATCAGTGTGCGAATTTCTGAACACATTCAACACATTACTCTTAAGTAATGCATTGTTTAGAAATTATGAGATGGATTCACTTGCCTTTCTATGCTTCTTCCATCCAACACCTTCCCTCAGATACGAGTAAAGTGGGAATTTTCAAATTTCTCTATTCAACACACATATTAGATTTGTAAGACTGCCATAACCTCCTACCCCAAGTGAAAAAGAACCAGCTGACTTGGCTGGGGTTGGTGGTGCACACCTATAATCCCAGAATTTGGGAGGCTGAGGGAAGAGGATGGCCACAAGTTTAAGGTCAGCCTGGGTTACATAGATAGTTCAAGCTTGACAGGAACTAACTAGCAAGATCCTGTCTCAAAAAAAAAAAAAGAAAAAGGAAAAAAGAAAAGAAAGAAAGATACTATAGACTTACAGCATTTCACGGTGCTGGAGGTCAGAAATTTGAAATAAAAGTGTGGGTAGGTCCATGGTCACACCAAACCTGACAAACATCATCACTCTGCATCTTTCTGCCTTCTCATGGTTTATCAGCAATGTTTGATGCACCTTGGTTTGTAGCTGCATAGTTCCAATCTCTGCATTCTTCATGATTTTCACCTTGTAGATCGTTGTCTTCATATGGCCATCTTCCTATAAGTTCATCGGACATATTGGTGTACAGGCCTATCCTATCCTACAATGAGTTCATATTTTCTAATTGCATCTCTAGTTTCATTTCCAAATAGATCATTTTCTGATGTCTTGGGAATTAAGACTTCAATATATCTTTTTTTAAGGAATAGTATATAATTCGATCCATAAATATATCTTTTTCTTGCAATAGTAATTTTCTTCATATAGAGGACTACTCTGTATCTACTCTGTAACACAATTTTTGAAAGCTCTGTATCCAGATTCAATACTGGCACCCTGTACTTAATATTCTAGGTGGCCCAGAGTTTGGTATATAACCAAATCTATACTTATTAGAATCTATGGATTTTAAAAACTACATTGAGCTGAGAGAGAAATCAACAAGCAGAAGAAACCAGAAGTAAGAGATACAAAAGAGTCACTTTCACACTCTTATATATTTTTGCTTTCATTAATCTGAGAGTTGATTTTCTTTTATTTGCAAAATGAAAATTCAACAAACAACAACCAAAAAAAAATAATCCTGGGTTATCTATTTTTTTTTAGGTAGGAGCATAGCCACTCTGAATACTATCTTTATAATAATGACCTAAGGATTTGTATTAGGAAAAGCAGATTTCACAAGAAGTAAACCAAGCCAACTTTTCTGGATTTATTGTTAACTCACAATTTTGGACTAAAGACTAATGAATCCACAGTTAAGACTAATTTTATGCTTCTATTTTTGCTTGTGTGCATGTGTGTATACATGAATGTGTGTAAAAATCTGCTTTTTCTTTTCTGAGACAAACATATTTAAAACATATACTCCAACTATATGGAATTTTATCTTTGCCTTGTAGAAATCTTTAGATGAAGTTATTAAACTTAGTGTAGTTTAATGTATCTTCTTATAAGTATATGTTGAGGATATATTATGGTGCTTGCACATTTGGAATCATTGTATCTTTCCATGGCATGGAAGCTTTTACTATTATAAATGGCTTTTTTGGTATAATAATGCTTCATGCCTTAAAGGTGACTATGTTCATTTAAGTATATCTATACAGTTATCTTTTCATTCGTGTCTATACAGTTATTTTTCCATGCTTTTACATTCCGTCATTCTATGTCCTTAGGTTTGTTTCTAATGGAAGTGCTATATCACTTTTATTTAGTCTCTTACATAGAACACTCAGCTCAGTTTTATTTTTTTTTTCATTTTATTTTATTTTTAAGGGGTCAAAATTAAACACAACAAAAGAGAACAGAACGGGACATAAGAAAGCATAAATCTGAAAGCTAGACAACCAGAGATCTTCACAATCTATTATATTGTCTCTTGTTTTCTTCCAAATAGTTGTCCATATCTTTGCGTAGACAGAGTTCAAACTAAATAACATAGCCAAACTTTTCACAAGATGTCCAGTTCTAATTTGCATTTCTCTAATGACTAATGATGATGAACATTTTTTCATGTATTTATTTGCCATTCATATTTATTCATTTGAGAACTGTGTATTCATTTCAGATGCCCATTTTTGGATTGGGTCTTTGAATTTCGAGGGTCTGATTTTTTTAATTCTCTTTAAGTTCTAGACAGAAGTCCTTTGTCTGAGGGACAATCCATTTTTTCCCAATTTGTGGGTTTTCTTTTCACTCTGCTGGAAATCTCTTTTGACATGCAGAAACTCTTTAATAAGATATGGTCCCAGTTATTGATTCTGGGAAGTATTTCCTGTGCAGTTTGATTCTTGCTCATGAATTCTCTACCTAGCCCTATATCTTCGAGGTTTTTACTTACTTTGTCTTCCAACAGATTTAGTGTTTCTGTTTTAAGATTTAGATCTGTGATGCATTTAGATTTTAGTTTAGGACATGGTGATAGGCATAGGTCTAGTTTTAGTCTTCTGCATATGGATAGCCAATTTTTCCAGCAACATTTGTTGAAGAGACTGTCATTCTTCCAGTGAACATGTTTGGCCCATTTATCAAAGATAAGGTGGTTGAGTGAGTTTCTGGTTGTGGTTGTATCTTCCAATATATTCCATTGATCTTCAGGTCTGTTTTTATTCCAGTACCATGTTGATTTTATTACTGTAGGTTTGTAGTATAATTTCAAATCAGGGATTGTGATGCCTCCTGCCTTGCCTTTGCTGCTTTAGAATTGCCTTTGCTATTCTAGGTCTCTTCTGGTTCCAGATAAATTTTAGGAGTGATTTCTCTAGATCTATGAGGTATGTTAGAGAATACAAATTAAAACCACACTGAGATTCAATCTCACCCCAGAAAGAATGGCCAGAGTAGAAAAAACTACCAACAACAAGTGTTGGAGAGGCTGTGGGGAAAAAGGAACTCTTCTGCACTGTTGGTGGGAGTGTAGACTGGTGCAACCACTGTGGAGGTCAGACTGGAGATTTCTCAAAAAGCTGGGTTTGGAAGTCCCATTTGACCCAGCTATTCCACTTCTAGGCATATTCCCAGAAGAAATGAAAACATCATACCACAGTGATATATGTGCACCCATGTTTATAGCAGCACAATTTGTATTAGTCAGATCTTGGAAACAACCTAAGTGCCCATCAACTGAGGAATGGATTAAAAAGTTGTGGTATTTTTATACAATGGAGTACTACTCAGCTATAAAGAATGATCACATTGAAATATTTATAAATAAATGGACACAACTTGAGACCATACTCATAAGCGAAATAAACCAAACTCACATGTGTAAATACTGTATAGTCTCCCTAGTATGAGAGTTGGTAAGAGTATATAAGATTTTATGGTAATCATGATTTCCCATTTCATTGCTTTGAAGCCTTTCAATGTTTTCATTCATCAGCTGGAATGGTTTTATTCTGTTTTGTTTGACTTTATTATACGTGATGGTATGAACAGCAGTTTTGAAGAAAACAAAACATTATGGCAGCCATTGCTGATTTAATATTGTCTTGCTTAGACGTCCTACCATGCTTCTACTCTGCTATTACCATCAGTTCTATCAAGTTGTGTCTTATTGGGATTTTAATATATGTGATAGCATAAAAAATCTTTTTATTCAAAATGAGATATTATTGTAGCCATTGATCATAGTTATTTGATTCAGAATGTCCTGTAATTCTTCCATTCTCTTAAATGGTTTTATATTATTGTGTTATGTTTGATATTATTGTATCTGAAACTATGCTCAACTATAGCAGAGAAAGAGATATTTTGACAGCTACCTTTAATGTCTGGTTGTCTTACTGTAAAGTCTTGTGTTGCTTATGTTGTTCTGTTCTAATCTGCTTTGTTCTGCCCTCTTTTGTTTTATTCTCTTTAAAATGAAAAAAAGTAATAAGAACTGTAGGAGTAATAAAATCCAAAATGCACAATTGCTAGTGTAAAAGAGAGAGTGAAAGAAAGTGCTCTAAAGTATATAACTGCATGTATGTTTAAGTGTGGAAGATAGATGACCATATTACTGTTTTTGTTAGATTGTTGAGCAGAACTGTTAATAGTCTCACTATTTGAATGTTTACTTTGTATGCTTTAATTTTGTAATTTGAACAACTATTTCCAAGATGACAGTATGTAACTTATCAACTAGTGATTTCTTAGTGTTTTTTTTCTTTTCTTTTCTTCCTTTGGAATTCTGTATTGTTGCTACCCTTTTTTCTGTTTTGTTTGTTTGTTTGTTTTTTTCTTCCTAAATAAAATTTAAAAAAAAGTCCAGTTCACTGGCTCCCACTAACTAAGCAGGGAGAGAGGGGACATGTGATGAGGGACAGGATGACATGAGATGTTTGATTCTCAGCCATCACGCCTGCAGGCTCACAGCTGCCCCCCAAAGAGGCAAGAAGCTCCTTGTTCTCCTGGCACCACGAGTCAACTGCATGATCCAGGTCCCGACGTGCCAGGGTCTCTCCTCTGCAGGCCCCCTAAAGTCCGCCATACTCACCTGCTATTTCTTTCTGATGAACTGACCATTACATTTCCAAAGTTCTGAAATGGCCAATAGACCCCAGAAAGAATTCTCTTTAGGCTCCTGTTTGAAACCAGCAGCTATAGCAATCTGCTGGTCTTGTTTCAGGGCACTCAGCTCAGTTTTAATGCAATTGCTTTATATTTAACACTTGCAAAATTACAATTTTTTTAAAGTCCATCTGATCTATGTTATTTTTCTCTCTGTACCTTCTTTTGTTTGTTCTAATGTGTTTTATTGTCATGTATTTTTCCCTATTATGCTTTCATTTATGCATCTTTTACTCTACTCTTGCTGGTTACCCTAAAGACTATAGCATGTACTTAATATAAATTAGTACTCTCATCCCTTTTAGAAAAATCTGATGTTCTTAGAACATTTAAATTTATATATTCTGAAGATGAAATAGAGCACCAGGACAGGCCTTGTAGCTTCCTTTTAGGATCAAGAAGATTTTCAACAACATAAGAGAAGCTTTAGTTTTTATAAAATAGAAATGCAATATGATGATTTAAAGAAATAAGAAACAAAATGAGCTGACTAGAGAACTTGGCGAAATGAAGGCAGAAGGATCACAACTTTGAGCTTGGCCTGGGCAGCTGAGGAATGTAGCAAAAAGACCCTGTTTTAAAAATCATTCAAAAAACAGGATGAGGGCAGAAGATATGGATCAATCCATAGGTTCTGAATTCAGACCCTAGTACTGAAAAAAAAGCATGTAATTAACATAAGAAGCTCTCAAGTTATAAACTTAATCATAGAATTAAAGTTCACATGGAAAAGGTAAAAATTAAAACTGAAAAAGTGTGAGATGGATGACAGATTTTAAAAGTGTTCTCAGAAGAGATTGAGAAATAATGAGGAGGGAAATGAATACAGAGAACAGGGCATAAATTATTTTTTATTTCTCGGATAGAAAATACACAAAACAAGAAAATCATCCTTTGAACTGTGTTCCAGGTAAAATCATTGTAAAGAAACTAGGACCATAAGAAAGCATGCAATATTTTCAAAAACTAAATATGAAATAAGGTGTTCTAACTGGATTGAACCTGAGACCTAAAATCTACCTTCTATGTTAGCATTAAGATTGGCCACGTGCATTGTTTTTAGAGTTTTAGGACTTTTTATTTTGGGGGCCAGGGTTTCATCATGGAGCCAGGCTGGTCTTGACTCTGCAGCAGCCCTCTATCCAGCCTCCGCATCATGTGTGCTGGGGTTAGATGTAGGCACCGCTATACCTGGTGGCCGTATACATTTTACTTTTATCTTTTTTCCTACATTTATTCTCATAAAATGTGTGGCTTCCTCCTTACTTTGACCATCTAAATATCTTGTAAATGCGTCTACTAAGTGACATAGAGCTCACATCCAAATCCCAAGCTAAAAGGAGTAGAGAAATATAAATTGTATTTATGTATTTCTAGTCTTTGTGTTGCATTAAAAGGCTGAAGAAGGTCTTGAGTATCAACTTGCTGTATCTGCCACACCAGGGTTATTAACTACTTATCAATGGAACAATAAAAACCAGAATTTTGCAAAACAAAATGCTATTTAATAAAGAATGCTATTTAATAAAGCATTAAATATTTATTAAATAGCAAAATGTTATTTAATAAAGAAGCCTCCTTGATGAAAATTTGACAGGGAAGACAATGATTTGAGAATTATGCATAGCTCATATATTTTATGAAAAACATTCCTGAGTATGCACAGTTTTAGATACTACAGTAAATAACTCTTTTATAAAAGTTATTTAAAGATAAAAGTTTGGCAAACAAAAGTAAAGTTGAAATAAAACTTTGAAGAAATGAAAAATTTTGTTATAAAAGGCTTTATGGATTGTTTGTGGGTTATCTGTCAACAGAGATCTCAGCCCCAGGGATTCAGCTCCAGTGTGAGTTGTTAGGTGGATTCAATCACCAAAGGTGAGGTTGGGCCTTTTTCTGTTCCCGTCAGCCATTTTGTTTCTGCTGCTACTTCCTTGATCATAGTCGGGAAAGTATTTCTCATTGTTTATCCCACAGTGTAGATGAGTTCCACATAAAACCACAGTGGCTATCATTCTCTGCTTTCCCTTACTCACAATGTCTAAACTGTTTATAAATTTGAGTGGTTGGGCTACAGAGCTTTTGTTTCTATCTACAAAAACAAATCTACACATAGAGAAGTCATTTTTATTTCCAAGAAGTTTGGTTCCATTTCTCTGGATCTTTAAAACTCTTATTGAAAGACCTGTGTTCATGTGGACTATATTGCAATTTGGAAAAGACTAATAAACTAAGTATTGTAGATATTATTTGTCATTAAGCCTTTTATAATATCTTCTGTTGTGCCTCAGTGAATAAACAGTGCTTTCAGTATTATCAGAAACCACCACAAAGAAACAGCATAAAAATATACTGGTATAAAATAATACTTCTAAAACAGTAGTAGTTATAAATGATTTCTATCTTCTTTTATGTGTTTACCAAGCTTTCTATGAGATTACTTTTATAAATAATTCATTAAATTTGAGGTGTTATACCACTGTACTATGATACCAGTTTTATTTTTATATCATTCTATGTTCACTACTGTATGATTATTACTCACATAAAGAATGGTTATGAATATTGGGAAATGTGTACTTTCCTCTATTTTTAATTTTTTCAGCTGACATATATTAATTTTTAATTTTAACAATATCTTTAGAAAGTTGTGGCTAAAAGCAAAACAACAAAGCTTACAATTTCAGAATTGGGATTTTTTTTTTTTTACTGAATTAAGAAATTAATTGCTGATTTTAAGTTTCCCAGAAATCAGATTTTTTAATTTATTGTAATAGCAATATTTCTGGGAAAGAAATACAGCATCCTTTGATTGAACAGTATTTCTTTTTAATTGAGGCAAAACATATAATTATTCAATTTAAAAATTATATTCAGTCAGTGATGTTTTGAGTCTCAAAGACAATGCCATCATACATGTAGAAGAGTAGCAAATACATATTTTTGAATGGCTGTATTTGTCAATTTTTTATTTGTGAAATAAAAGCCAAGCTGATTTCTTAAGGACTCAGACAATTTAATAGATACATATGCAAATAATCCCAACTTAAATGTAAGTATATAATATTAAAAGTTTTATTTTAGAGGAATCAATAAGCCTCTTGGGTGGAATATGCCATCTCTATATGTCAGATATAGATACATGTGTAGTAAAAGCTGTAAAGTCAAAAAATCGTATCATGCCTTCATAAATGTTTCTATTAATGTAGGTACATATTTTTCCATGTCTGTCACTTTTTTATTTACAGCAAAAGTACACATAAATGATAATGAACCATTTAATAAATGATATATAGTAGATGAATTTTCAGTGATTTCAGACTACCCTGCAAATTGGTATTTGCTATCCACTCCCGGTACATTCCAGAGTATCTCTTTTATATCTGCTCTCTGAGACTCTGTTTATATAATAATGTATCTGATAACTTAATTTCTGGCAAATTATAAATCATTTAAGCAGAGAAAATATGCCTGATATACCTCAAGTTCAAAATAGAAGTTTATAGTATACAACAAAAAAATCAAGAAAAGTAAATGAGTATAGATTCAAAAAAAATCTAATTTTATAATTTTGTTTTTTTATTTGTTGACCCCCTGGCCTTTGGTTCCCTCTTTCACCAAATGAGCATACTGACATCTACGTTGTCATGCAGTTAGGAGTGCTAATCTATTTGCTGAATGTTCACACAGGGTTTTGCATTTAGTAAGTACTGGATGTCACATCTTTACTTTTGTGTCTTTGGATTCCTAGGAATACAATTCTAAAGATGACATTTTGGCTGTTGCTTGTCATCAGTAGAAAACAGTATTATTTTTACCTTTAATTTAATAAGGATTAATTAGAGGCATTGGTGAATAAATAATATTTGAGAACACTGTTTTATAACTCTATACTTAAGTGCACTTGAATGATCTAAAGATCTTAGCTGGTATAGCAACCTTTTAAACTTCATACTTATTTATACCCTAATTATTTTTCTCATGGGAGACAAAACTGTGGCACGTGAGGAGAATGTAATAGCATTACCAAACATTGTTTATGGATTGCTATCCAGTTTAGTTATTCTCATGCTTGGTTATATCTACAGTGCATCATTGAGACCAGCAGTGATATTTGGGTGCTCAGAACACAGCTGAAGAACACACTTTCTCAGCCTCCCGGTTGCTGAATTCAGCCAAAAAGCTGCACATGAGTCTAAACAGATGTTTCTGTTGTTTAGGCCAATGACGTTTATGAAGTACATGTTTATCTTTCAGAAGAGAATGTGGAGAGTTCACTCAGTCTTGAGATCCAATCTTTCCGGAGGTTAGACTGCCTAGTTAAGTTGGAACAAAAACTGAATGAGCACATCAAGTCACTTGGAGACTCTCACAAAGGATGGTCCCATATTTGTTGGTAAGAAAGAAGCAAGGTTCCTGGAAACTGATTTGCTTTTAAAAAGGCTGACATTTTAACAGGCTAGACAATTGTTTACATTTTAATCAATTTAGTGCATTTTTAATATAATGAGCATAAAAAATGTTTCAGATGTCAAAAAAAGACATGAAATGAAAGCATCAATGTTTCTTAGGCATATTTTAAATGACAATTTTATATCATTATGTGAGTCTTCTCTGATTTGTAGTGCAGGACCCCTGAAAAGAAGATTCTTCTTGTTGAATCTGTCATTTGGTGCAGAACAGTTT
This sequence comes from Dolichotis patagonum, assembly GCA_004027295.1. Taxonomy (NCBI): domain Eukaryota; kingdom Metazoa; phylum Chordata; class Mammalia; order Rodentia; family Caviidae; genus Dolichotis; species Dolichotis patagonum. The sequence continues at coordinate 64,258 of PVJX010003732.1, forward strand.
AGCAGGGAAGACAGGAAATTAGTCAGTCACAGTACAGTACTCTGAAACATAAGTAGATTCACACTAGAACATTTGTCTTTTCGTTATCAAACATTGATCACTTTCCTATTTTAGAACTCTAGAATAAACAGGAGAGAAGGTCCTGTTTTTCATTACAAAGACCAAAATGAGTGGTGACATCTCCTGTGAATTCTGCTAAGTGGCACCCAGACCTCATTACTTACCTCCTTGGATATTAACGTCCTCCTCAGGGAAAGAATCTTCTCTTTAGTATCCCTTCCTCAACATAGTCCTGGATTTTCACATCAGCATATTAAGAATAGAGGATTAAAAAAGTTTTGGTCAGAGTCTCCACTTACACCCACTTTCAAACATGTGACTGTTGGGTAAGCCATTTGTCAGCATGAGTTTCTTCATCTGTAAAAATGTGAAAAAAACCACTTTCTGTTTCATTTACATCTTGTGCTTATTTTGAGGATAAAAAGAAATTTCTATGTAAAAGATCTTTATAAGTTATAGGCAGTATCGCTGTGTAACTCACTGAAGTGCCAAGCATAGCCCAAGTGCTTGGCAAGTGTTTCAAGACGTTAGTTGCATCCATTCTCCCACTCATTCCTTTCCCCTCCCAGATGTTTCGCATGTCAGGATGAACTTTCTGACATATAACCTTGTTTCTGTCCCCTTCTTTCTCTCTATTTACCAACTGAGAGATCAGAAAATGTAAAGAAGTCTCCAAAGACAACGACTGAATCTTGTGATTCTGCCTCACTTGGCATTGCAGACTGATCCACGGGCTATGTATCCTCCTTAGTTTGAGCTCACAGAACCTCTTCTCTAGGAATTTGACCTTTAGCAGAAGCAAAAACCTCTGTTCATTATTGGAGCTCTGCTCTGAGGAGTAGCCTGTCTATCCGGTACTTCTAACCGCTCTTAGATTTACCTTGCTTCCTTTTCATTCCAAGTCCCATTGTTAATCATCTTCTTGGGTTCTACGAGATAAATAACTTTTTAAAACATAATACTGTCCTTGTAGGACTATATATTGGCTTACAGTTGTGCCTGGGACTCAGCAGTCAGTAAGTACTGACTATTATTTTTATTAAATACCTTCGAACAATCTCTAGCATGTATAATAAGTATTCAGAAATGTTAGCTATGATTAATGGTAGTCAACTATACAGTAGTTCTAAGAAATAATTAATGCATATAACATGCTTGATAACCATTTGCTATTATTTAGATCACAAGAATGATCTTGTAAAATACATGCATTTTTTTGATAAATTTTTGACAATACATTGGAAATATTTCTACTTTAGTACATGGACAGTGATTTCATTTTTAAAAATTGCTGAATGCAAGTAATTAGTTTTTTCAAATTTTATTTTAAAGCAACTAGAACCCAGCAAAACAAAACAGAATAAAGGCAATCAAAACAAAGCAGTGAAAGTGATACAGAACTTCAAAACAAGATAATAGGAGATCAACAGTAGCTACCATAATACATCTTACTATCTTCTCTATAGTTGTCTATGCCATCAGATACAGAAAAATCAACACAAAACAAAACAGAATATAACCAATCAAAACATAACATTAACTAAAAAAACCCCAATAAATTGGAACAAAATGAAACAGTGAGAACAATACTGCACATTCTTATTTTCAAAGTATTTTCTGAGGTTACTAAACAAAGATAAAACAAAACAATAAAAACAAAACTTTGGATTTCAAAAACAAGATGAGAGGATATCCCCCACAGCTGATGCAACGCACACTCCCATCTCCAAGTAGATGCCCAGACCACTAGCCCCAGGACCACAGAGTCAGGAAAACAACATAAGCATTAAGCTATTCACTTAGAAACAACACAAATGCCCATTAACTGAGGAATGAATAAAAACAGATGTGGTATTTGATACAGTGGAGTATTACACAGCTATAAAGAAGGATAAACTTGAGGCTTTTATAGGTAAATGATTGCAAATTGACACCATACTCATAAGGGAAATAAATCTAACTCACGTAAATATCGGATTGTCTCCCTAGGATAAAAAACAAACAAAAAACCAAAAAAACAAAACTGAAAGAGTGATGAGATTAAATTTTTATAAAATAATATTTCAAATTAAAGTAAATGAACTTTTAATTATTATTTTTTTTCCAAATCCATTTTGTTTCAAGGAGAAAAACAAAAAGAAGAAAGAAAGAAAGAAAGAAAGAAAGAAAGAAAGAAAGAAAGATACTAAAGCAAAATTTCAAATCATGTCAATTGAGGTCAACAATTGTACATACATTGTGCATTGTCATCCCAAAATCATTTACCCAGAGCAGAAGACATCTGCATTAAAATGTCCAAACAATATTGACACAAATCTTTCCCTTCAAATAATTCAGAGATATCAGTAGTATAATTATCTTAACTATTTTTATACACATATACATGCACATACATATAAACACACATACACATATACTTATGTTGTTTCAGCTTCTCACACTAATGAGACAATACAATGTTTACTCATGTCTCTTATGAGTATGGTCTCAAGTTGCATCTATCTATAAAAGTCTACAGTTTATCCTTCTTTATGGCTGAGAAGTGCTCCATTGTATAAAAATACATCGTTTATATCCATTCCTCAGTTGATGGACACATAGGCTGTTTCCAAGATCTGACTATTACAAATTGTGCTGCAATAAACATGAGTGCACATATATCACTGTGACATGATGTTTTTAATTCTTTTACGAAGATTCCTAGAAGAGGAATAGCTGGGTTGAATGGGACCTTTAGTTCTAGTTTTTTTTGAGAATCTCCATACTGATTTCCACAGTGGTTATAACAGTCTCCATTTTGACCCACAGTGGAAAAGAGTTCCTTTTCCCACAGTCCCTCCAGCATTTTTTACTCCTTGATAAATTGATAATAGTCATCCTTTCTGGAGCAAAGTGGCATCTTAGTGTTATTTTAATTTGCATCTCTCAGAAGACCAGTGAGATTGAACATTTTTTTACATATTATTTTCTGTTTGTATTTCTTCATCTGAGAAGTGAGTATTCAGCTCAGAAGTCCATTTTTGGATAGAGTCTTTAAATCTGAAAGGACTAGTTTTTTTGAGTTCTTTATATGTTCTCGATAGTAATCCTTTGCCTGAGGTACAGCAGGTAAACATTTTCTTCCACGTTGTGAGCTGTCTCTACAATCTCATTCTCTTGCTGTGCAAAAGCTTTTCAATAAGACGAGATCCCAGTTGTTGATTCTTTGTGATACTTCCTATGCAATTTGGGTTTTGTTCATAAAGTCTTTGTCTACACCAATGTCTTCAACAGTTTTACCTACTCTATCTTTTAGCAGATTTAATGTTTTTGTTTTAATATTATTTGATCCATTCTGATTTTAGCTTTGGTACATGGTGAAAGGTACAGGTCCAGTTTTAATCTTTGGCATGTGTAGAGCCAGTTTTCCACCACCATTTATTAAACAGGCTATCTTTCTTACAGTGAATATGTTTGGCTCCTTCGTCAAGATCAGGTGGCTAAGTGTGTCTGCTTATTTGTTCTATTGATCTTCAGGTCTGTTTTTTTGCCAGTACCACACTTTTTATCACAGTAGCTTTATAGTATAATTTCAACTCAAGGATTGTGATGTTCCCTCTTTCATCTTTGTTGCCCAGCATTGCCTTTGCTATTCTGGGTCTCTCCTGCTGCCAGATGAATTTTAGGATTGTTTTCTCTAATTCTGTGAGATATTCTATTGGAGTTTTGATAGGGATTGTATTGAATCTCTATAGTAGTTTTGGAAATGTAGCTATTTTCACTATATTGGTTCTTTCTACACAAGACGATGGGCTGTCTCTCCATTTTCTAACATCCTCTTCAATGTTACTACTTTCTTTTCTATCTTTATTCTTTTTTTTCATTCTCTTGGATAATTTGACAGCTAAAGTTTCTAGGAATATGTTGAATAAGAGTGGAGACAGTGGACATCCTTGTCTAATTCCTTATTTTAGAGAGAAAGCTTTAAATTTTTGTTCATTTAGTATCTTGTTACCTGTTGGTTTGTCATAGATGGATTTTATCAGAATGAGATAAAGACCATGTATTTCAGTGTCCTTCAATATTATTGAAGAGGATATTATTATTATTATATTAGATAATATTATTATCTGAAATATTAATATATCAGATAATATTATCTGAAATATTATTTTATAAAAATTTAATCTCATCACTCTTTCAGTTTTATTTTTTGTTTGTTTGTTTGTTTGTTATTTATCCTAGGGAGACAATATGATATTTATATATGTGAGTTAGATTTATTTCTCTTATGAGTATGGTGTCAAGAGGATATTAGCTTTATTTCCCTTATGAGTATGGTGTACTGTAGTTTTAAATGTGGAGGTCTTTTACCTCCTTTGTTAGATTGATTCCTAGGTATTTCATTTTTTTGGATGCTATTGTAAAAGGTATTGTTTCCCTGATTTCTCTTCCAGTGAGTTTGTTATTTATGCACACGAAAGCTGTTAATTTTTGAGTGTTGATTTTGTAACCAGTTATGTTACTGAATTTGCTTATTCAATCTAGTTGGTGGTCATAAATTTCTTCAGATGTTGTTTGGCATGGAAATATCTTCTTTCCCCATCAATTCTGAAAGATAGTTTTGTGGGGTATATGAATCTGATTGAAAATTGCTTACCTCTAGAACTTAGAGTACTTCTCTCCATGCTCTTCTTGACTTGAGAGTTTGTACTGAGAAGATAGCTGTAATTCTGTTGTGCTTTCCTTTATAGGTGATTGTTTCTTTGCTCTAACAGCTTTTAGTATTATATTCTTGTGTTTAATTTCTGTAATCTTAACTATGATATGCCTGACTCTGCTATATTTTTTGAACACTGCTAATTAGTCTATATGTCTCATTTATCTGTATGGCAAATTCTTTTTCTCTACCAAGAATGTTTTCTGTCATGATGTCTGTGAACATTTTTAATGCCATTTGTAATATCTCCTATGTGTTCATTGATTGCAATCTATCTGAAGTTATTCTTCTTTGTCCCATCTAGCAGCTTCTGGATTGATTTTTTCACGATCCCTTGCTATTTTTGAGAAATCTTTATTTTCCTGGTGATTAACTGCAAGGCTGTCTTCAATATATTGTCCTCATGTTGGCCTAATCTCCTTTGAATACTTTAAATGGAATTTTTATTTTCCTGGATATCTTCTTGAATCTGCTTTATGGATTCCATTTCTTTCCTATGCTGATCTTCCATAATTTTCTTAAGCTCATCAATTTTTTTGTCTGTGTCTACTCTAGCATCACTTTGCATGGTATGTATTTTGGTAATCTCTGTAGTTATCTGAGAAGTTATTACTGATTTCATTTTTTCCAGAGCCTCATTCAATTACTTTGTCATTTCCACTTTAGAGAGACCTGGCAGTAGGCTTTTGGATTGTCCCATTTCATTGTTCCTGGATTTGTGTTTGACAAAGTTGATGTCTGGGGTTGCATTTACTTAAGTGTCTTCTCATTTTTGTTTCTCATTTTTTAGTTTAATTGCTGGAGTGACGCTTGTAAATTGCCTGTGGGCTGGTTGCTTTATTGGTGGTATTTAGGATCCTTAGGTGATGATTACTTCTTTGAGGTATCTTCCAGGTGTAGCTGTTTTTTGAGTTTTGGGTCTGTTGGAAGACGTTACCTCTTCCATTTGTTGGAGATGAGAAGTTGTTGCTTGTTTGGCCTTGTCCCTAGTTCTTTGGCTCTGTACCACCATATTTTCTGTGACCCTTAGTTAATCTAAGTCATAGAATATCAGAACCAACATATTTTCAGAACAATTATGTCAACTTTGGCTATAAATAAATAAATAAAAGTCCGTACCAATAGCATCAAACAGCCTTGAAAACAACAAACTGAGCTAACCCTTAATTTGCAATTTTTAACCGTATGAACTAAATTTGTCACTATATAGGAAAATGTAAAACAATCTAGATAACTATATGCAATATATAAGTCCATAATGTGTCAACTTTGTCATCAAGGGTTCAAATTTAAAATGGATTTAGGAAAAAATAGAGAAGTGGAAAAAGAGAGAGATTAGAAATAAGGTTGGAGAACAAAAGGATACACACTAACTTGGGGAAAATGGTGCAGAAGACTAAAGGAAAAGAGAGATGGAAGAGATAAAAGAAAGAATAGAACCACACCCACAAAAATGTTAGGAATCACTTTCACACTCATATAAAAACAATGAAGGAGAAAGAGAGAGAGAAAAAAAGAAAATGAAAAAGAAAAACAATAATTCACTTTAAGGGTTCTCTCTGGGTTCACTAGCAGACAACCTGTGGACACGGAGTCCTCAGTTGTACAGATCTCTCTCAGCCAGTCAGCCAGCAATTGTTTTATGCAGAGCAGTGGGTAATCTCAGCAGGCCCACCCTGAGACCAGACTCATCGGGCTTGCTGCAGTCCAAGCAGGTGCCATGGATCTGTGCCCCACTGGGAGCTGCTGGAGGAAGCTATAGCAGTTCTGGATGCTGGGTTTATCATCCAGTCTCCAAAATGGCTCCCAGGCTGGTACCAGCCTGCACCAGTGAGTGCAGAGGACTTACTCCTCCACCAGCCAGCCAGTGTAGTCTTCCACATCTGCTGCTCCTTTTCACTGCTCTGCCTCTCTGTAGGGGCCTCTGGGCTTCAAACAGCTCCTCTCCCACAGTGAGTCCTGTCTCAGTGCGAAGGCACTGCCAGCTACCATCTTGGTCTCTCTTGAAAGTTTTCATTTTACTCTCTTTGTAGCTTCAGTTTACACCAGGTTCTTCCTGAGTCCGGGGGATCCACTTCCTTCTTGTTTTCTTCAGATGCTATATTCCAGAGTCTGGATGGTGACTCAGAGAAGCTATCTCTGCTGCTTGCCACTCCACCATCTTCCCAGAAGTCTCAAAATGAACTCTCGATTATAAATTTTACATAGTTCTGTTCAAAGTGAGGATATCAGCATCAGTCTTGCTGAGGTATTTTAGACAAATGCATGCATTCATTCTGAGGCCCTTTTCAGACCACTTAATTAGAACCTCACTGAGCCACTTTAGCAAGCTGTGGTTCAATCTAACCAGCCCTCCTGGTGGTGGTTCAGAAGCACCAAGCTAAATTACAAACAGAAAAAAAAATTAGCAATCTTGAATCTAGATTAAAATAATAATTATATTTTTCCTATATTAGTTAGAAAATTTAACATTTAAAATGTGTAACATCTTAGATGTGTCTCAAGGGTATTCTTGCAAATCAAGAAGTATTATTGAAATGAAAGAAAAATTTATAGAGATAGAGTGATGAGAGGCCACAGAGTTGGTATGACGTTAAAAGGGCACGATGAAGAATCCTGGGACATTCACCATGGTGTTGGGCACATAAACCTACGGACTTTTATTTATTTATTTATTTTTTTGGTACCGGGGATTGAACTCACAACCTCACGCTTGCCAGGCAGGCGCTTAAGCCACTGAGCTAAATCCCCGGCCCGGCCTACAGACTTTTAAAATTGCATAGAACTGGATACACACACAAACTGTTGCAAATAGAACTAGGTAAATCTAGTATTAGTGGATTTACTGGTGCTAATATTCTTATCATGACACTCACACTAGAGTCTCTTGAGGTGTCACCATTGGAGAAAAATATGTAAAGATTACAAGGAAACTCTCTGTATCACTTTTTATAACTGGTGATCTCAAAATTTTAAAAAGCTTACTGAAAATTGATCAACACCAACAAAAGTTCAAGTTTACTTGTCATTTGTTACTTCAGCTACTGATCATTTGCACTCTGAATTTGGCAAAATGTTCCAAATTCTGTCAGTAATAAGAATAAAGAATTGAAAACCAAGTCATAAATATATAATTTTTGATTGAAAAAAGTTATGAAAAACAAGAGTAAAAAATATTATTCTAACTTTTTCAAGCTGTACTATCTCTAGTATTTGAGTCTTATATGCTGTATGAATTGTGTCAAGATGAAAAAAATCTATAAGTGCAAAAGTTCTTAAAAGAAGAAAGAAAACAGCATATATTCCAGTTTTTCAATTTTAGAGTTGAGTTCATTTCTATTTGGATTTCAGTCATCTTTGGGAAAGTAAAACCCAAGTGGAAATACATTAGAGTGAAATTTCTGCAGTCAGAATAAAAAGAAAATGCGAGAAGGCCTATCCACTCATGAAATTGCAATTTTTATGAAACTACAAATAAAGGTTTGCTGAATAATTCCAAACACCTAGCCACTTCTAAATATTTTCACTATTAAGTGTCCAAGCAGATAAATGTTTATGGATCTCTGATAAGTCATTGCAGTTTTCACATTGTGACCTAATTGTCCATATAAAAACTCAAAAATATTTAAGACTGCCTATTTTGTTCCTTTTTCTCTTCAGAGGTCACCTGGAGAATGTATATTGTATCTGTAGGCTCCCTTGTTTTGGCCTTACCTTGGAATCTGAATTTTCTGGACTGTAATGATTTTTACTTATTTACAACAATTTGGGACACAAACTGAACATTTATTTCAGGTTTGGATGGATTATTTTAACTCATACTTTTCATCTGTGAACTGTTAATGTAGCCAATAAAAATTGGAAGATAAAAGAAACATGGAATTTTTTGTATTCTGTTGTAATCTTCTCTTCCTTTGTTTCACTGGCTTGTTCCTGGATATAACAAGATAGGTTTTGTTTTATTTAAAATCTTCTTTTATATGGGACTAAAACTCACCACAAAAATTAAATAGAATTCATGGTAGAAGTTAGCACATTTAGAATTCTTAAAATATAATAATTAGCTTCATTGTTTTAAAAAAACAATCACTTCACATATATGCATTCAATGTGATTTATTATAAAATTCCACTTTGTTTCTGTTCATTTATTATTTCCTCTAGTGTCCTATGGGGTGGGAGCAGAGATGGATATTGGGCAGATATAGGTTAGAAACCAGATGAATATGTGAGCTGGTAACTTTCCTTAAGGTGAAACTTTCTCCTTGTTGATTCTATTCTCAGAAAACTTTTGGGAACACATTTATGCAATGCATAGTTTGAGAGAAACTACTGCAGTGATTGATTACTCAATAAGAACATTTTAATTCTAGAAAATTGAGATGAACCTTCACTTATAAATCTTTGTGTTTCTCACTGTGTTTTGGGTATCTTACCTCTCTTCAGGAACGCAAAAACCTAACATGAGCTAAAAAAGCTATTTTAAGCTTTTTTTAAAAAAACGTAAGTAGGGAAGCTTTCTTTAATGGCTTCTGTGTACTGAGCCATAACACACCACTTTCTTGAAACCAGAAACCTACGCTAGACTCTCTCCTTAAACAGCTTCTCTAAACAGGTCAGTGGAAGGCTCCCGGAACTTTAATTTGTGGTGCCACATACAGAGATAAGAAAAATACTGGATTGAGTTCAGAAACAAGGGTCAAATGATGACGACGAAAACAAACAGTTTTCAATTATTTTAGTTGCAGTGGACTGCAGGGCTGCAGGGAGGGCAAGCATAGCCGAGAGAACTAAACAGCAACAAGCCAACTTTCCTTTTTTAACTTTGTGTTTTAAAGGACAATGGTTTGATCACTTGGGGGAAATGCTAGTTTATCCCCACGTTCCTCCTAAAATTGTTCAGTAATGACATCGAGAAAGAACTCCTTCTTGTTATATATTTACAATTCGATGAGATTATTAAAAGCACTAAATATTTTCAGTCAAGAATAAAGGAACCCTATAGTTTTTAGTTACTGGGGCTCACATGCACTGTCCTCCTACTGTCACCCAGTTACATTTTCATTCTCTTGCTCTGAAGTAATTCCTTCCTTCTGTACATCTCTATGGTGCATTATTGCTCACCGTTAACTGTTATCCTACAGATACTTCCTCATTCAAACTAATCTTGTCTTTAAACAAAAATAAGACAACAAGCTACAAGAGAAAAAAAAATATCTCAAATCTTATTTGCTTAGGAAAAAATTAAAGTTCTAGATTTTTCATGTCATAGAAACACAATTTCACATATTTTGAAAAACTCCTATATTACTAATTCTTGAAACTGAATAGTATGTTATATGCTTTTCTGAAATAAAAACAAAGTAGCTACTGTAGGTCCTGCTTCATCCTCTGTTCAGTTGGTAGTAGGGTGATGCTCAGACTCACAGCTCTCAGGGAGGGAGGCTCTTGTTCTGCTTTAGAATTTGCACAGGCCTTTCTCTTATCTAAGCTTCACTACAAGCCTTTCCTCTATTTCTGGCTTTTTATCTAATTTGGAAGATAAGAAGGGCCAAAAACAAACAAAAAGAGCTGCCAAAGAAATAATAGATGCTTTCATCTGTCTCCTGAAATCCTACTTGCTAAAATCAGTCCTCTGAGCTAAATGCAGTGAGTCAACCTTCTCCATCACTGGCATCAATAAAACACCTGTTGTCCACCTTGCTGGAAAGGCCACCCACTGAGAATGATGACTCATGCTACCCACACTGTTGCTCCAGGACTCTCTAGCTGTCCACGTTCAGCAGTTGTATCCAGAAAACTAATTCCAACTGGCTCTTTTTTCAGTCTAGGTCCTAGACATCACTAGGCTGGGGATGCTTCAGATAAAGGATCTTCTTAGCTGATTTAAATTACCATAAGTAATCTGGATATGTGGTTTTGAGTTGGTGAATACTAGAAGAATCCCTGGAGTTTAATATGGGTTAGCAACAGAAAAAGCAACATCACACATAAATTATTTTCAAGACAAATTTGCATTCATTATATTCTTATTATTTAAAAGAAGTTTGAAATAAATTTTCATTTTTAGTTTGTTTCTTTGAAAAACATTAGACATTGAGAAGATAGTTAGTAGGTGCATTCTTTGTGATCACTATTGTGTGAAAAGATTTAATTACAGATTATATTTGATCCTCATTCAAAGCATTAGGAGCTGCCAGCTCCATTTCTTAGAAAGGTAAACTGAGACGTATAGAGGTTGACCAATTTATCATCACACAACTATTAAGAACACAAAGGCAACCTGAATAAAAGATTTTCCTTCTCCAAATTATGATCTTTTGTACTTTGCTATTGACCTTGGGCAGAGAAGAACTGTGCTAGCTCTGAATCTACTGAACAGAACATGATGATTCAGTCGGGGCAAAATTAACATTTCTTTGCCTCTGTGCTTAAGGATAGATTTGTTAATTCAGAAAATCTTTACTAAGAATGTTATATGCAAAGTTATTCCTTTTTTTCCCTAAGTTCTTCAAATACTTGCCAGTTTTAGCTATGTGGATACCTGTTTGAAAAAGTAACATTTGTTTCTTAAGCATAAATCAAATATAGTGTTTGCACCTATTACTGGGTTATTATAACGCTGAACCTATAAGAAATATTTAATGCATTCTACTTCCTTCACGCTTGAGTGTGAATCTAAAGTATTATACTTCTCTTTGAACACTTGTTAAAAACTAAAATTCTTAGAAGTCACAAGATAATTAACCATCATTACTGAAATATTTTGAAACTTAACAAAACGCTTATGTTCCATAATAGTTATGTTACTGCACATTTTATTTATATGTCCTCTAACAAAGCTGAAGGACTTTTTTCTGTCTCCGTGGAACTAAATTGCTTTTGAATCTTTTCACTAGGCTTAGCCCTCTCTCTGTAAGTGTTTACAATATGACCACAGATTTTATGAGACAAATTAGATAAAGAACAAAGATAATAAACAAGAAAACAAAGAAAGAAGGAAGGAAAAAGAAACAAAGGAATTAAAAATAAAACAAGAAGAGAGGAGGTAGAGAAGAAAATAAGCAAAGGGAGAGCTCCAGGCACATGGAAACTGGATTAATAAGCTTACAAAAATATTTTTCCCCCTCTTCTGTTATGATATGTAGAGCTGGGCAACTATGGGGCAGTAAGTGGAAACACTCCTTTTTTTCTGCATTGGATATCAAATTCAGGGGCACTCTTCCACTGAACTTTATTTCTAGCCTACTTTTATTTTATTTTGTTTTGTTTTGTTTTATTTTATTTTATTTTATTTTATTTTATTTTAATTTTATTTTATTTTATTTTATTTTATTTTATTTTATGAGACAGCATCTCATTAAATTGTCTAGATGGGCCTCAAACTTGCAATCCTTCTGGCTCAGACTCCTAATTTGCTAGGACAACAGTTTCACTGGACCATTTTTACTAACTTTTCCTATGGCTTAGTTAAAGAGCTGACAGTAGATGTAGTAGCTATGAGACTTCGACAGAACCTCATACCCTTACGGTGCTTGTGAGCTAGTGCAGAGAATGGAACAGGGAAAATTATGAAGATCACTCTGCTATTTGGGGACCTGAATGTATTAAAACACTTATCTATCCCTTGATTCATAGTTCTTCACTAATTTAAGAAAACAATTACTGAAAACTAAAGACAATGTGCTGGATGATACAGGATATTTAAAAATATCATACAGAATTTTTCCTAAAACTTGTAATTAACTATTTCTGTAAGTGTTCTATAGGACCCTCCACCTCTCACGAATACAAAACATAACTCAGAACAATGCTTTTCCTACCATATTCTATCACTGATAGTCCATTCCTTCTTCCTCAGACCAATTCTCTACAAATATTTGCTACTTTTTACTGGTAAAAGGCCATCCACGTTGTCCTCTGAACTGGTAACTACAAAGTTTTCTTTTGTACTTTGGCTTCTTCCTGCTACTTCTCTAATTAGTTACAAATACCTTCAAATCTGCTGCTGATGGCTCTCTCCTTCTCTCCACCCCCACCCGCTATTTCTCACCCCAACCAAACCCAGATAGGTTCCTGCCCAACTTGTCCTCTAGCCCATTCTTTCTTCTTGTTATGTACACTTCTATTTTATGTTTAAATGATGTCTCTACAATATAAATATCATTATAATTACTTGTTTACTAAAATTCCTATAAGTACTTCTCACTGACAGTTAATAAAATTTCTTAAAATTATAGAGAAATGCCTTCACATCCATTGTATGTTTTTTAAAAAAAATTCTATCCACCTGCGTAATCCTATTTTCATGTTTCACATTATCTCCCAGGAATGCATGATTTTTAGCATGCTGTATTTTTTTGAAAAGTCTGTTAGAAGCCATATTTATGAGTTTTTTTATGTACCATAAAATCCATTAAGTTTATTTTAGCAAAAGAAGATGGGAATGTGATGTATAGGGATGAATACAGTAGCAATTTAAAAACTGAACTGAAAAATGGAGTTAGTAACTGAACACTTCATAGTGTTAGTGGTTACTACAATAAGGATGAAGATCCCAGGCTGTAGTTGGGACAAAAAAAAAAAGAAGTGTAATAAAACAATATACATGAGACAAAATTACATTTGAAATTACCTACACTGTTATGACTTATCTTATCTGGCTAGTTTCTTGATATAAAACTCACAATGAATGACTGAAAGGCCAAAAGGAACAAAGAGACTTTTATTTTTAAAGTTAACATGAGGAACTTAGTAAAAAAAAAAAAGTGAAAATGCAGCAAACTGCTTTATAAATAAATAAGAGTGCTTTGTATTTAATTTAGGTGGTGTGCAAAAGAATGCTTTGAAAATATTGCAGCATCTTTTGGTCAGCAGATATTTAAAACAGTTCCTTGATTTAGCTTTCAGTACTAATTTGTTGCAAAATTTTTATAAATCGTTAGGACTGAGTAAAATCTAAAGTAAAGAGTTTTTCTGCTTTTTATTTTGAAGTCCTACTTTATACCGAGCACTGTAAGGAGCTCTGTAGAAATAAATAAACACAAGATAATCCCTACCCTCAAATGAAATTACGAACTCATTGAGGGTTTACAACAAGCAAAGCAAAAATCTAAAATTTAGTCTATTAAGTAGAAAATTTAGGCCCCAAACACTTTCCTTTTAAAGGTGTATAACTGAAGCATGAAAAAGGGGATATTAAATTTGCTTTGCTTAATTTATTGCTTACCTAATAGAACTGGAGGTCCTGAAACGCTACACAAAAAGAAAGTATTCATGGGAAACATTCAACATGTACAACATGCCTGCCAAGAAACCAAACAACCCCACATAGCCAATAAAATTGAAGACTCTTACTTCATACTCCAGATGCCTCCAGACTTAACTATGTCAGAGACAGAACATTTCATAGCTGTAGAACTTCTTCTCAGAGAAAATTTTCTGCCAGTCTCAAAATTCTGTAACACAAATTATACCTAGAGAATCATGCACAAACTTCTTGAATAATGAAGGAAATAAACAAGAATGTTGTTTTAAACTTGTGTGCAAGAGAATTCTCCATCGAGTAAACAGTTATTCTGCAGCCCTTGGCATTTTTAAGAGTTCACTTTCATAGCTATGGTCAAGGTTCATGCAGTCTAAGTAGAAAGATTAAAGTTTAAAATTCATAGCTTGAGAACCCAAGCAAGTACTGAAGCTTTGCAGTGTTTGGCTTTGGAATCTCCAGCTGAAATATCTATCATTAAAAATAAGAATCATTATAAAGTGATTTCCTGCTATAAAACTTTAGTATAGGACATTCTCTAATTCTGCAATAAAACAAAATTTCTGCAAAAATTCATTCTTGCTGATTTTGTTTGTTTTCTTATGCAGCATAATCTAAACATCACTCACTGCTTGCAGGATGAGTTACTAGTACCCAGAGTGCAATTTATTTTCAACTTTGTCTTTCATTTTTTTCCTATGTACAAATGATCATTAAATATTTTTATCTATTTCTAGTGTTTAAAGGATTATCCTATCCTAGGTAAATTTAACGAGAAAGCATTTAGTGAAAACATTTATTAGGAAATTAATTTCCATAAACAGAAACAGAAAATCACATTTACAGAAGAGCCACATTCATATTGAAATTGCCAAAGTAAACTTTGCCAGTAAGTAAAAGGGTCACAATAAAATGTACTCAGACTCCCTGGCTGGACATAGTGACTGGAATATAACCAATTGGGAATAAGACGAAACATACTTTACAGTGACCCAGCCTGACAGACACCATCTCAGTGAAAAGATAAAGGTACCATGTTCACTAACAATTTGTGCTTACATCGTGTATCTCTTACTATGAAGAGATGAAGCATCACCTCACCTCTATGCAAGTCTTTCCCCAAAATTATGTTCTTTATTTACTTATTTGAAAAATATCACAGAAACCCAAATTGAGTGACATTGTGCAAAACAATGACCCCTACTCCTCAAACCTGTTAAAGTCATAGAAAATAAGATAAGACTGAGACATCATCAAGATTGAAGGAGACTGGAAGACCAGATGACTAAATACAGTGTGATACTTTGGATTCAGTCCCGGAACAGAAAAAGGGCATTAGTGGAAAAGTTGGTGAAATCTGAATACAGTCTGTCATTTAGTTAATAATGTAAAAATGTTATTCTCAGTTTTGACAATATGGTTATGTAAGATGCTAATCGTAGGGCAAGCTAGGTGAAGGGTACATGGAAACTCCTTAAACCATCTTTGCAAACTTTTTGCAAACCCAAAATTAGCCCCAATTAAAAAAACAGTTAATGCACACACAACAATTAAGATATAATTATAATTCTAAAATGTTAAATAAGTTTATTACTTCAATTGTACCTCCTCCTTTTTTTTTCATTGACAAACAGAGCATAGTATTTTAGTAATTTCTTGATCTTTGGACCTGTGTTTAATGCTTTAATACCTATGAGATTTTAGTGGCCTTAGAAATTTAAGATATACAAATAAAACTCTTGGATTTACCTTTATACTTCCAGAAAAACAATGGAATGTGAATCATGAAAATAATACTAATTTTTCTTGTTTATTGACTGATGGCAAAAACATAAGAAAAAGCATTTAATTTAAAAACATAAAAACTGAAACTCAAAAACTATATTATTAGATCTGAAACCAAGGAACAATCCTTGTGGGTCCAGAGCTACAATTCTTTCAGCTACACTCTGGCATGTATCAGATGCCTCCCACAATTCTATAGAGCATGAGCTACACTGAGCCAGGAAGAAATTTTCCTTTTTAGTAGAATGTTTGGAAGCTGTGAAGATACAAGATGAGATTTGTATATCAAAAACCTCTGAAATGGCTACAAATTGTGCTGCACCCCGAGATAAATCAGATTATCCTTTTTATAAATTTGCTTAGTTTAGTCGCTGGTATCAATAGAGCTGTGCATTATATGTAATAAAATTACTTACAATGATCTATTTATTTATTTGGAAACAGGGTTTTGCTATGTAGTTCAGTCTGGACTAGACTCTCTGTGTAGCCTGACCAGCCTTGAACTCACAGCGATCCTCCTGCCTCAACCTCCTCAGTGCTGGGGCAATGTTCTTATAGTTGATTCAATCAGTAGGCTGACATGATGCCTGAAGATACCCTTATAATTTTCATAATGTCCAGGAAATTAATGTGGATTTGATTTGGAGACCCCTTCCCTTGCACAGAATAGAATACAACAGAAGATATAAGATGTTACTTCTCAGATTGGGTATTAAAAACTGTGACTGTCCACTTGGGAGTGTTTAGGTTCTCTTGTTTTCTCTTGAAGCACTTAATAGTTAGAGGAAGCCAGCTTCAAGTCACAAGGCGGTTTTGTAGGGAGCATAGACAGCTGCCACCCTGTGAGTGAGCTGGAGAGTGGCTCTCCCCAGCCCTCCCTTTACTGCCCAGCATGGTTGTAACAGAAACCAACAGGAAACCCTGAGGCACAGCCATCTAGCCTGCTATTGGCTGAGTTTGTCTTCCTTTGAAAATGTGAGATAATAATTGTCTACTCATTTTAGCCACTAAATTTTATGTAATTTCCTATGCAACAATACATAGCAAATGATGACAGGTGGCAGATTGCAATCAAATACCTATGCTTATTTAATCCTAAGTGTTTTATTATTGTCATCTGTTTTAATCTCTTTCATGAAGAAATTTTACTGATACTGGATCAGTATAAATAATTTATTCTCTTATTAAATTTTATCTTTTTAAGAGATGGCTTATCAGTATTTTCATAATTTGAAAATATATTTTGAATGCCTTTATTTTCTCATTTTCCTTTGTTATACTTACAGCCACGTTTAACACTATGGAATTAAAACTGAAAATAGAAATTGAGTTTCAGTTTTATTCTGTAATTATTACAACTTTAATAAAAGAAAAAACATCTTTAATTTTTTTCTGAAAAATACTATGAATTCTTTGGCTTATATTTATTTAAAAATATTATGCAGGAACACATAGAAATGTATCCTTTCAAATGAACTTGGTATTAATATCTTAACTGGCACAGCAGTTTATACAATACTTTGGAAAATTACCTATTCTTTCTATTAAACTGAAATCATCTTTTAATATGTCCAAAAATTTTCAATGTTGTTTTAATATTTGTTACTTCCCACTCATATTTTCTGGATTTGAGGCCAAATCAAATGTTCCAACAGTAATTAAGCATAATTTTAAAATCTATTATCAAACGTACAAATATTTACATATGTATGATTAAGCAAATACATATATCAGTAAATAAATTCTTTTATAATTAACTACTCATTATTCCCTTATTGTAGCAAATAAAAATAACAGAATAACAAGCTCGATTTTAATCAGTATGATTTTAAGTATGAGTCATTTATTAGGATCTTCTGGAAAGTGTCTCAAATAATACATATTTTCAGTGTGGAGAAGATACGTAGCTTTACATAAAATTTCCCAGATGGTTCTGCTAGTCAGTTTCAAGTGTAGAAATGTAGTTCTAAGGAACATTTTTGTTTTCTTTTTAAATCAGATATTAAAAATTTTTTTCAATTAAAAATTAGAAATTAGTTTTGTGGCAGCATTTTGCTGAGATACACCAAAGACATCAAATATGGATTCTGTCTTTGGATGACTTATAATCTAATGAAAGGGACAGGAATAACACAATTGCTTACAAATCTATGTCTCTTTACAGCACCTTTCAACTTACAGACCCCAAGAAGAGTGACTCAGTTCTACCTGCCCTGGTGACTGGCTTAACCAGTGAAGCATGAATATTTTAGTTCCTGTCATCATATTTCACCGTATTATACTTTTGCCATGTTTGCCTTTCACTTTGAGATATTGGCCATTATTAACTCTAGTATGATCAGCAGATACAGAAGCAAGGAGAGTTTTAAGTATGGGCGTTATGTTGATTATGGAAACAGAAAAGGAATTTATTGGAAGTTAAATGTTATTTGGCTGTAGGAAATATTCAGAAGGGCAAAAAACAAATCATTCATAATGTGATAAATAGTATCTGTAAAAACATAAGGAATAATTACAGGTAAAAAATTGTAACTATGTCTATAAAGATCCCTATCAATATGAAATGCCTTTTATTTCGTGCTGTCTAAGGTGGGGATAAAACCAAGAAGACAGAAATAAAAGAGCTCACGGGAAACTTATTTTTTTGGAAAAGCAGGGTGATTCAGGCTGAAGACTATTTGCTCTTTCTGCATCATCATAATTTGTGTGGTGTATAGTAGCTTTGAGAAAGAGTGGTTGTAATCCTCATTAAGAGAGGCTGTCTTCATCTCTTTTTTGCTGTTCTAATAAAATATGAGACCTGGTAAATTTTTTTTTTTTTTTTGCAATATTGTGGATTGAACCCAGGGCCTTCACACTGACCTAGATCCACAGTCCTTTTCTTTGCTCTTTTCTTTTCTTTGTTTTCTTTTCTTTTCTTCTTTTTTGAGACATAGTCTCACTAAGTCACTAAATTATCCAGGCTGGGCCTGAACTTGCAATTCTGCTGCTTCCACCTCTCCAAGTACTAAGAGAACTGGGTAATTTATAAAGTAGGAATTTGTTTCATGGCTCCAGAGGTCGAGAAATCCAACATTGAGGGGCTCACATGTGGAAAGAGCATTGATGCAAGGCAAGAATATAACACAGAGAGATCAAACCACTGTTTTGAGCCTTTTATTTCGGGCACGAATGCATTCATGAGGGCAAAATACTCATAAACTAAATGTCTCATATTAGTGCCTCCCAACCCTGCTACATTGGGGATTAAGTTCCTAACACATACTTTTGAGGGCCACATTCCAGCCATTGCAGAGGGATTACCCTTATCAACAAACTGCATAGACAAAACTAGGCTCTTTAGGGAAAATATGGGTAAAGAATCTATCAGCAAGAAGAATGTTTTTAAGGACTCAAATGGGTACACATTCATTTTGTGAAGATGCAAATGGAATCTGTGAGTCAAAACTCCTCTTAGTTATTCTAGATATAAGCACAAAAGGACTTTTGGAATCTCTGCTCTCTTAAGAGTAGAAGATAAGTACAAGTTTCAGAGAAATATTTATAGCTTAGAGCAAACAGGAAACAACCAGAGATCACCTTCCCACTGGGGATACTGATAACTCCACTGAAGCCCCATCTGTGTTTTCCAACTAGCACAGCCCCATGATCACTTCTCTGAACAGATTGTCCCATTTCCAGCTCCCTGAGCCCCTCCTTTCTGGCTCTGTGAAGTCTGGTGGCTTCCCTCTAGCCTCCTCTTAACATATATTAATTCTGTTATCTGTTACACTTCACCCCTCTTCCAGCTTTGTTTCCCAGATTTTTAGTTGCAAATCCCTTGACTACACATTTAAAAATAATAGGATGTATTAGAGGAGGATGAACACAATGTTCTCCATTCTCCACTGGATCATAAAAAACTCCCTAGATAAATGTCCTCTGCAATAGCTAAAATCATGATGTTACTAAGCTAGATGCTACTGAGGTTTTACAAGAAGCAGCAATTACTCATATCATATGCAGTGTTTTCCATATATGGTCTAGAGGGATATATATAAGTAATATTTTTTATCAAAAGATAAATTGGGATGTATGTAACAACTCAATTTAACTTGAGTTACCTGGTCACATGTGCACTATTTATAAAGAAGTATGACAATAAAATGTAAGCCAAAGGTTAAACATTTTAACTCACAAAAAGGAGATCTTAAATTTAAACATAGCCTGAGAAGGATGGGTGTTTACTATATTGCTTCTAAAGTTTCCAGCACAATGAGTAAAGGGTTCCATAAACCCTCTTTGTATTTGTCACTGTAAATTGATTTCATTTATTGTTAAAATTCAGTCACTTCAAGGGTGAAATAAAGCAGCTGTTTCTGTGCATTCATTTGCTGGCTGTGTTGCTGAAGATGGAACATGAAACACGGGCTGAACTGTGATATAAGGGAGGCTCCATATTTGAAGCTTAACTATCACAATTGTTTTTGATAACCAAGGCACATTCAGTTACAGAGCCAGGCCAAAATTAAAAATGATTTATATTAAGTTACCCACACTAATAATTTTCAATCAAGTTTTAGGGTAACTAAAATTTCTGTGAAGAGTAATAAGTAACCCAAAATTTGATTAGTAATATGAAGGAAACAGAGAGAAAAGAATTCAAATCATGGCAGATATTTGATAACTTTAATCATACTTATGCCTACATGTGTATATTCCGGTGTTCTGTCCTGAACCTCAGCTCTCGTGATCTCCTCCCGACAAAGGTGTCCTGATCTGAAGGTCCTTTCTTCTGTGCTGCCTTGGAAATCCTCTTGAGACAGTGAACAGCGCAGACCTCAGAGCCCCACTGTTTTGTTTCCCTTCTCTCCATGATCTTCGACTTTGCCTAATGTGCAGGGTCTTCAAAATTCTCGTTTCACGACTTTCATGTTTTTTGCCTCATACAGTTGGCAGAGTGAATCTAATCCTTCTTATTTCATGTGATCTGGCATAGAAGTCTTGTTTTGTTTTTATCAAATGGTTGGGTTTTCCTGATTTGTGCTTACTGTAAATCAACCACCAGTATAGTACAGTTTAAATTTTTCAATGTGGAATGAGATAGGAAATGATGTTTCTTTTCCTTTCCCACATACTCAGTTATTTCAGTGGCACCTGTTAAAAAAGATTTTACATATATACATTTATATATATATATACATTTATATATATACATATTTTAGTTCCATATCTTAGGGTCTGTTTTTGAAATCAGTATTCTGTTCAATTGACTTTGTTTATTAATTTAGATATTCTTTCATTTCTATCATACTTCTATATTCTAAACACACATATACACATATATACTGAGATTTATTGCTAGGTATTTAAGGTTCTGCATACTATAATAAATAACATTTTAAATATTTCATTTTATAATTGTTAGCATATACAAATACATTTAATTTAGTTCTAGTAGTTTTTAAATAAATGTCACAGGATTTTCTCGTGCATAAATATAGCATGAATGAATATTGATATTTAATTTATTCCTTTCTCATAGTTTGGTATTTCAGTATTTTTCATACACAGGTACAAGAATGGAAACATTTTTTCCTGTTCCAATTTTAAAGGAACAAGATTGAATACTTCATTGAGTGTTATATCAGATGCTATCTTTAACATATCAATTGAAGTCATCCTTTCTCTTCTTATTTTGTTAAAAGTGTATCATAAATGACTGTTAAGTTTTCTCATATACTTTTTATGTATATATATATATTACAGATTATAAGATTATTTTATCCTTTCATAGAAAAGTGAAAGTTATACTGTTTAAATTTTGAATATCAGACATTTATGGTATATAAGTCACTTGATCATGAAGAATTCTTTGTATTTGTCATATTTAATGTTATTATTTGGTTATTAATTTATTGTCTATGTTTATGAGAAGTGCTTTACAGATGTTTATTCTGATAAATTTGACAACTGTGTTATGATAATACTAATGTCCTAAAATGTCTTTGTAAATATTTCTTCCTTTTGTTTTTTGTTTCTTTAAAGGCATATAAGTTTTGATTATTTCTTTTTTAAATATGCAATGAAATTATTCAGTAAAGACTTCTAGGCCAAGTATTCATTGCAGAAAAATTTTTAACCACGCATTTAATTTCTTTGACAGATATAGATTTATTTAATTTAAACTTTTCTGTTAGTGCTAATAATTCTTGTCTTTAGAACAACTTATACGTCTTGTGTAAGATGTCAGTCTACTAGACTCTGTAGTGATAACCTTTGTTTTTATGATACAGTTTGTGTTATCAGTATTTATTCTTTTTTCTCAAGCACATAAAATGTCCTTTATTCACAACACTTTGTATTTCAAAACAGGATCAAGCGTGGAAACATCATTCTTTATATTTCAGGTTAGACACTAGTCTGGTTGCTGTAAAATTCTCATGCTTATACTGGTCAAGAAGTAATTTCTTTTTAAAAAATTTATTTAAAGAGAAAAAAGAACAAAACAAAGCAGAAAAAAGGGTAACAACAATACAGAATTCCAAGGAAAAAAAGAAAAGAACAAAAAAAAACCTAAGAAATCATTACTTGATAACTTACATACTGTCATCTTGGAAATAGTTATTCAAGTTACAAAATTAAAGCATTCAAAGTACATATTCAGACAATGAGAATGTTAACAGTTCTGTTCCATGATCTAACAAAAACAGTAATATGGTCATTCATCTTACACAATTAACCATACATGCAATTATATCCTTTAGAGCACCCTCTTTTCCTCTCTTTTTTACAGTAGCAATTACACATTTTGGGTTTTATTACTCCTATGTTCTTATTACTTTTTATACTAGAGACACAATGTGACATTTATAAATATGATTGTTATTTACTTCAAACATGAGAATAGTATCAAGTTGTCTCCATTTCCCTATGAAGGCCTCAAGATCATCCTTCTTCACAGCTGAGTAATATTCCATTGTATAAAAATACCACATCTTTTTCATCCACTTTGGTTGATGGGCATCTCAGTTGTTTCCAAGATTTACCTGTTACAAATTGTGATTCTATGAACATGGGTGCACATATATCACTGTGATATGACCTTTTCAGTTTTTCTGGGAAAATAATCAGGAGGGGAATAGCTGGGTTGAATGGGGCTTCCAGTCATAGTATTCTGAGAATTCTCCATACTGATTTCCATAATGGTTGCACAAGTCTACACTCCCACCAACAGTGGAGCAGTGTTCCTTTTCCCCCACAGCCTTGCCAACACTTGTTATCAGTTGATTTATTGATGGCAGCTATTCTTTCCAGAGTGAGATGAAATCTCAATGCTGTTTTAATTTGCATTTCTCGAATGACCAGTGATGGTGAATATTTCGTCAGGTATTTATTTGCCATTTGTATATCTTCATCTGAGAACTGTGTGTTCATCTCAGATGCCCATTTTTGGAGAGGGTCCTTGAATTTGGGGGCTTGAAGTTTTTCAATCCTTTATATGTTCTTGATATAAGTCCTTTGTTTGAAGGATTGCTGGCAAAAATTCTTTCCCATTCTGTGAGTTTTCTTTTCACTCTATTGGTGATTTGTTTTGAAGTATAGAAACCTTTCAATAATATGAGATCCCAGTTGTTGAATCTCTGAAGAGTTTCCCATGCAGTTTGCATTTTGTTTATGAATTCTCTGCCTACCCCTATGTCTCCAAGATTTCTACCTACTTTATCTTCCAGTAGATTTAGTGTTTCTGTTTTAATGTTTAGGTCTTTGATCCATTTAGACTTTAGTTTTGTGCATGGTGATAGGCATGGATCTAGTTTCAGTCTCCTGCATGTGGACAGCCAAATTTTCCAACACCGTTTATTAAACGGTGTTCCTCCAGTGAACATATTTAGCCCCTTTGCCAAATATCAGGTGGCTGAGTGTCTTTGTACCTATACGTGCATCTTCTAATCTGTTCCATTGATCCCTAGGTCTATTTCTTTGCCAGTACCATGTCAATTTTATCACTGTGGCTTTGAAGTACAGTTTCAAGTCAGGAATTGAGATGCCTCCTGCCTTGCCTTTATTTCCCAGAACTGCCTTTGCTATTCTAGGTTTCTTCTGTTTCCAAATGAATTTTAGGAGTGTTTTCTCTAGATCTGTGAGTCATGTCTATGGTATTTTGATTGGGATGTTGTTAAATCTGTATAACAGTTTTGGGAATATGGACATTTTCACAATTTTGGTTCTTCCTAGCCAAGAGCAAAGAATATCCTTCCATCTTCTAATATCCTCTTCAATCTCCTTTTTAAGCATAGTATAATTTCCAGTATATAGGTCTTTTACATTCTTAGTTAGGTTGATTCCGAAGTATTTCATTTTTTAGATGTTATTTTGAAGGGCAATATTTCCATATTTTCTCTCTCGGTGAGTTTCTTGTTTGTGTACAGGAATGCTATTGATTTTTGAACATTGACTTTGTAGCCAGCTACACTGCTGAATTTCTTTATTACCTCTAGTAGTCTTTGAATAGAGCTTTTTGGGTCTTCTATATAGAGTATCATGTCATCTGCAAATAATAATTTAGCCTCTTCCTTCCTTATCTTTATTCCTTTTTTTCTCTCTCTCTTGTCTGATTGCCTTGGCTAGTGTTTCCAGAACTGTATTGAAAGGGAGTGGTGATAGTGGACATCCTTGTCTTATTTCTATATTTAAAGTAAAAACTTTCGGTTTTTGTCCATTTAGTATAATATTGGCTGTTGGTTTGTCATAGATGGCCTTTATAAGATTGAAGTAGACACCATGAAAGAGTTTCTGAAGGGTTTTTATCATGAACATGTGTTGGACTTTATCGAAAGCTTTTTCTGCATCTATTGAGATGACCATGTGGTTTTTGTTTTTGCCTCCGTTGACATGGTGTATTACATTTATTGATTTGCATATGTGAAACCATCCCTGTATTCCTGGAATGAACACCACTTGGTCATGATATATAATCTTCTTGATGATTTGCTGCATTCTATTTGCCAGTATTTTCTTGAGACCATTTGTATCAATGTTCATTAGTGATATTGACCTATATTTGTCCTTTTTGATTGGTTGGGTCTTTCTCTGGTTTTGGTATGAGAGTAATGCTTGCCTCCAGCTTGCCTCCCAGATTTAGGGAGGATTGATTTCTTTTCAATTTGATTGAAGAGTTTAAGAAGTATTGACATCAAATCTTCTCTAAATTTCTTATAGAATTCAGCTGTGATTCTAGCAAGACCTGGGCTTTTCTTCGTTGGTAAGTTTTTTTATTACATTTTCAATTTCAATAGCTGATATTGGATTATTCAAAATTGCTATATCTTCTTGGTTGAGCTTTGGTAGTTTATATGTTTCTAGAAATCTGTCCATTTCTCGTGTGATTTCCTCTCTATGTGAGCAGAGATTTTCAAAGTAGGTATTCATGATCTTTTGAATTTCCATAGGATCTGTAGTAATTTCCCCCTTTTCAGTCCTTATTGCATGAATTTGTGTTTTTTTCTTTTTTTAAAATTTTATTTAAAGAGAAAAAAAACAATAAAAGGTAGCAACAATATAGAATTCCAAGGAAAAAAGGAAAGAAACAACAACAAAAAAACTAAGAAATCATTATTTGACAAATTACATGCTGACTTCTTGGAAATAGTTGTTCAAATTACCAAGTTAAAACATGTGAAGTAGACATTCAAACAGTGAAACTGTTAACAGTTCTGCTCCACGATCTGACAAAAACAGCAATATGGTCATCCATCTTACCCACTCAGATATACATGCAATCGTATCAAAAGGGTAAAATTAAACACAATAAAGGAGAACAAAGTGGGTCACAAGGAAGCAATGTAAGAGACATAAATTTCAAAGCTAGACAATTGGAGATATTCACTCTCTATCATATTGACTCTTGTTTTCTTCCAAATAGTTGTCCATATTGTCACATACAGGGAATTCACATGAAACAACATAGTATGGAATTGATCTGAGCAGGACGAGGAAGGATTTCAGGTCTTCAAGACCCGACAATAGGGAAGCCAAGAATAGCTGTCATAGTGTCTCTCATTCTCTTCAAAGCAGCTGTACATACCTTCATGTGTGTTGAACTTAAAGAAAACAAAACAAGCTAAAATCACTTTGAACAAAGAATGATATTGTTGCTGGATTTCACCTCATGACATTGTGGAATCAGCACTGGGTACTGTAGTGTTTCTTCAAAGTAGTTGTTCATTTCAGCATGTGTTATATAATTGGTTCTTGTAAACTGTTTATAAGCTCTACACATGCATGAGTCTCTACGTGTATATCTATCCTTTCTGTATTAGAGGGAAAAACAAAACAAAGAAAGACAAAACAAAACAGTTCCTAGAAAAGCATGAAGCAAAAAGTCATATAAAACCACAATACAAGGTGATCTACAATGGTTACCATGGTGTCTCCACAGAGTATAACAACATTAATAAAAACGAAGCATTGGAGACATTATAAGACTTCAAAAGCAAGTAATAATTGAACGAGGCTAGGTATCTTAGTGAATCTTGTCATCTTCAGTGTAGTTTCCTATACTCTTAGACTTGATGCTATCAATCATAACAGATTTGAATAAAATCAGTCAATACAAAAAAGAAATCTAACAAACCAGATTTAAATAAGATCAGCCATAATAGGACAGTATAAGTTATACAGGGCTTCAGATTAAGTTGATAGGAAATTAAGGATGATTACCATAATATGTCCTCTTATTTTTGGGATAGCTGACCGTGTCCTCAAGTCTAGTGTAAATAGACAAACTGGAACAGCATGTAATGCATCTAAGCAGAGTGGTGAGAATAATGTAGATTTTAAATCTGGTTACCCAATTAACAATATCTTCTGCTTTCCTTTTTTAGATAATTCCTCCCCTTTCACTCCCATAGGGTGCACTGCTTGTTTTGGGTCCCACTGCCTCCCTATATAAAGTTTCTCAATGGACCCTATCTCCTGATCTACTCTGCCTGTGTTTGTCTCTGTTAATATTTCAAGGCCATCTATACTAGAGATTACAG
The DNA here is from genome assembly GCA_004027295.1 of Dolichotis patagonum. Lineage (NCBI taxonomy): Eukaryota > Metazoa > Chordata > Mammalia > Rodentia > Caviidae > Dolichotis > Dolichotis patagonum. The sequence goes on from PVJX010003732.1 coordinate 91,087, forward strand.
CCAATCTTCTCTGCTTCATTTCTACTATTCTGTTTTTCTGCCATTGATTGTCTATTTTTCTGTTCCACTCCACTGTCTGCCCTGTTCACTGAGGCCTCTCTGTCACTGTTCCTGAAATGCTCATATTCTTTTTCTCTCTCTAAAATGTCCTTCAGTATTTTTTTTAGGGTTGGATTGGTGGTCACAAATTCTCTCACTTCCTCTTTGTCATGGAAGCATCTTGTTTCTCCACTAATTTCTAGAGAGAGTTTTGCAGGATACATCAGTCTGGGCTGGAGGTTGTTCTCCTTCAGGGCTTGAATTACTTCACTCCAAGCTCTTCTTGACTTGATGGTCTGTGTCGAGAAGTCTGCCGTGATTTTGGTGGGTTTTCCTTTATAGGTGATCTGTTTCTTTTCTCTGATGGCTTTTAATATTCTGTTCTTATATTGAATTTCTGGGATCTTGATTATTATGTGTCTGGGTATAGCTCTGTTTTGATTGTAGGTGGCTGGAGTTTTGTATGCTTCATATGTCTGCATATCATTTCCTTTTTCTATGTTTGGGAAGTTTTCCTTAATAATTTCTGTGAATAGCCTTTGCAATTCTTCTGTTTTGACTCCTGCTTTTTCATTCACATGCTTTATTCTTAAGTTATAGATCCTCTTGTTGTCCTCTAGCCTTCCAATTGTTACTGCCTGCTCCCTTGTTATTTTTAAGAGATCTTCCCTTTCATGATCACAAATTGCAAGCCTGTCTTCAAGTTTTGATAGTCTATCTTTGGTTTCTTTCAAGCAGTTTTGCCAACTTTTTATGGAGTGTTTAGTTTTCTGGTAATCTCTTTGAATCTGCTTCATGAATTCTAGGTTTTTTAAATATTCTTCATTGAGCATTTCTCTCCTTTTGTGTTCCTCCATTCTTCTGTCTGTGTCTTCTTGAGAGTTGTCTAGCCTTTCTGCTATTAATCTACTTATCTCTTGTTTAATTTGAATTAATATTTCATTTTTGATCTCATTTACGAGCTCCCGAAGATATCTCTTTATGTCCGCTGATGCTGTGTTTGATGTTGCATGTTTGCTGCCCTCAATCTCTTTTGTATTTACCTCTCCTGGATCAATACTCCTAGGGTTGGGGACTGGGGATTTTTTCTTATTTCTCTCGGCATGTTTTTGGTTCCTTCCATGCAAGCGTATAGTTTTGTGTTGGTTAAGGTTCCTCTGGAGCACGCAGGCTAGGCACTTTTGCCTTCTGCAGTCCGCTATCAGAGATTAAAGTTCTAGCAAGGGAGTGTGCGCTGGCTCTCCCCTCCAGGGTAGTCAACCTTTGTGTCCCTTTACTGTGCCAGTGTACGCTGTGCTCAGGGAATTAATTTGTAGTGACCCATGGGGTCCTGGCCAGGGGTGCGGCCAAGTCCAAGCAGATCCCACCAGTCTGCTTGGCGAGGGTTGCAACCAACTGAAGCCCTTCCTTATGGAGTTAGGGTTGTCCTGCCCAAATCCAACATGTCGTCCAGTTGGTTGCCCCTTTCCTGTGGGAGGGTCTTATTCCCATCTCTCACCGCATGTTGATGTCAGTCCCTGAGAACTGCTGGGCTCCCCGACCTCTGACTTCAGCGCAGCTGTGGCGAATTCATGGTGTATCTGGGTGGCTTGTGTGCAGGGCCAGTGCTGGACAGATGTGCACAGGGCTGTGCAGCTCCATGCTTGGGTCACTCAAGCCAGTCACATCAGCGTGGTTTGGTGGGTCAGGTCAGTCTCGGGCAGAAATTTAGGCATCTCAGCAAGAGCGGCGTACTCACAGATCTTAGCTTCTCTAATGGTAGCCCTAGAACTTCATATTCAAGCAGTTTTTTTCACTTTAGTTTCTTCCTTGGTTGAGAGACTCAATCTCCCTCTGTTTGGGTCTCTCCAGGGTGTTCTATTCTGGCATTTGAGGTGTCTCTTTCAGAGAGGATCCCTATCCTGCTCCCTACCAGTCTGCCATCTTTGGAAACTCCTCTCTTTCTTTTTCTTTATCAGGTTAGGTAGGGTTTCATCACTTTTGTTTATTCTCTCAAAAACCAGCTTTTTAATTCATTAATTCTTTGTATTTTTTTAGTTTCAATTGCATTGATTTGTGCTCTAATCTTTACTATTTCCTCTCTTCTATGAGCTTTGGGCTTAACTTGCTCTTCTTTTAGAAATTTTAGAAGCTTTGAGAAGCTTGAGATGAAGCACTAGGTTGTTTATTTGTGCTTGTTCTGTTTTCTTGATATGACAATTTATTGTTATATATTTCCCTCTTAAGTCTGTGTTCATTGCATCCCACAGATTACAATATGTTGTGTCTGCATTTTCATTGAATTGTAGGTATTGCTTTATTTCTTATTTAATCTCATCTGTAGCCCATTGGTTGTTTAAAAGGGTGTTATTTAATTTCCATGTATTTATGCATGTTTTGCAGTTTCTTTTGCCATTAATTTCTAATTTCAGTGCACTAGGGTCAGATATTATGCATGGAATAATTTCAATACCTTTGTAGTTACTTAAGAATGTTTTATGGGATAATATATGATCTATTTTGGAGAATGTCCCATGTGCAGCTGAGAAGAAGGTTCTTTTGTGGCTGGGTGGAACATTCTTGTAAACATCTACTAAGTCTAATTGCTCGCAGATATGATTCAGTTCTATTACTTCCTTGCTGACTTTTTGTCTAGTTGATCTATCTCTTGGTCACAGTGGGCTCTTAAAGTCCCTTATAATAATTGTGTTCTTGTGTATTTGGTTTTTCATGTCCATTAGTATTTGTCTTATATAGTTGGGTGCTCCTCTGTTTGGTGCATACATATTTATAATTGTTAGTTCTTCCTTTTGAATTTTCCACTTATGAGTATGTAGTGACCTTCTTTCTCTCTTTTAATCATTTTATGTTTGAAGTTCACATTGTGTGCAAATTGAACATTACCCCTGCTTTTTTCTGGGTTCCTGTTGCATGGAATACTGTTTTCCATCCTTTGACTTTTAATGTATGAGTTTCCTTTTGGATCATATGTGTTTCTTGTATACACTGTATTGTGGGATCATGTTTCTTGATCCATTTCTGTCAACCTATTTCTTTTGATAGTTGAATTGAGGCCATTTACATTTATGGATATCACTGATATGTACTGATTCAACATTCCCATGTTATGTTCCAATTGTTTGCTTACTGCTTTTCCCTCTTATTTAATTTCTTGTTCTACTTTCTGGTTTCTTTCTGTTGTTCTGGGGATTGTGGTCATTTTTTTCTCTGTCTAGTATGTCTTTCAACACTTTCTAGGATTGGTTTGGTGGACGTGAATTTCTTCAGTTGTTCTTTGTCATGGAGGTGTCTTGTTTCTCCATTAAATTTGAATGAAAGTTTTGCTGGTTATGTCAGTCTGTGTTGAAAGCTGTTTTCTTCAGGGCTTGAAATATCTCACTCCAAGCACATCTTGACTTAAGGGTTTGTGCTGAAAAGTCTGCTGTGATTCTAATGGGCTTTCCTCGATAGGTGACTTGTGTCTTTTCTCTAACAGCTTTTAGTATTGTTTTTATGTTGTATGTCTAAAAGCTTAATTATTATGTGTGTGGGTATAGATTTATGTTGGTTGTGACTGCTTGGTGTTCTGTATGCTTCACTTATTTGCATATGAGATTTTTCCCCAAGTTTGGAAAATTTTCTCCCATTATTTCTGTGAATGTTTTAGATATGTTGTTTGTATTGACTCCAGTATCTTCACTAATGCCTATTAAGCTTATATTGTTGCTCTTGGCATCATATTGAAGCTTCTGGATTGTCATTTCATGCTGCTTTGTTATTTTTAGAAGTTCTATCTTTTCATGATCACTGATTGAGAGCCTGTCCTCAATGTCCGAAATCCTATCCTCAGCTTCATTTAAATGGTTTTGTATTCTTTGAATAGAATTTTTTTGTTTCTTGGATGTCTCTTTCAGTTTTCTTCATGAATTCTGCTTGTTTTCTATATTGTTCATTCAAGGTTTCAGTTTCCCATGCTCCTGTACTTTTTTCTCTATTTCTTCTTTAGCTGTGCTCAGCAACTCCTTTACTAACTTTGTTATTTCTGTCTTTACATGGGCGAATACTTCTAATTTGATTTCCTCTATGGCCTCAAGGATTTTTTTTTAATTTCATTTGCTATCTTTTCACAGATTTCCAGTGTGTTACTTTTGGAGTCCTCTAATTGAAGGGCTCCTTTACTTTCTGCTGATGGACTGGATGCTTGAGATTTCATTCTGCTTTTTCATTTTGCCATTTTCTTCTTTAGAGTTAGTGTTTGGTCCTTCAGACCCACTAGTTTCAACTGTTGGCAGTGTGTATCTTGGTGTCCTAGTTTAAGGTTTATGTTTGTCCAGTTGCTGGGTCCCACAATGAATAGATGGGCCAGTCACCTGACTTCCTGCTGCAGGGCCTGTTGGGTGAGTTCTATATTCTTCCTGTGCTGACAAGCGTAGTAGTATTGATGTAGGTCAACTTTTAGTTCCTGCTAGTACTTTGTCTTCAGGTTATTCTAGGTCATCAAATCTCCCTGTCTATAGTGTTTGTGTGGGCTGAGGCCCTACTGTGTCCCTGTTGTGTGGCTGTGTGTCTCATAAGCCCTTTTGATTTTCCTCAAGTTGCGGGAGTCCTTCTCAGCACACTTCTCACTCTGCCTGAAGTTTTCTGTGTGTAAGAATGGGTCACCCTCACTCTTGTCAGACTTACTAAGGTTTTACAGTTATTTGGAGGGGTGTTACTACTGTCCCTATTTTCCCACTGTACACCTCTATTTTAAGGGCATACTCACCACACTGACTGGAGCTGGCTGAGATCTTGTTTCGGTGAAGCAGTCACTTAATCTCCCTTCAAGCTAGCACAGATAATTTGCTGTAGTCCAAGGTTCCTCTGGGTGCAGTTCCAAGTTTGCCCACGTGTTGGGATTTCACAGGAGCACATGTAGTCAGGGCCCAGGGATGGGTTCAGGGCCCTGCTGGCTACTTGGAATTCACTAGGCATAGTCCGGTTAGGCCCGCTGATCCCTCTCTTGAGCCTTGGGGTGGTATCAGATGCAGGGCACTGTCTTACTGCCTGGGTGTGGAGTTCCAAATTTGCCCTGTGCATGCTGGGATTCCACAGGAGCATGCACAGTCAGGGCCCAGGGTGTGTTCCAGACCCTGCTTGCTGTTTGGAGTTCACTGAGCATAGTCTGGTTAGGCCTGCTGGTCCCTCTCATGTGCCTTCTGAGAAGTAATTTCTAGACTTTTAATTTTCTTATTCTCTAATAAAGCCATGACCAACATGGCAGGTACAAATAGACTGGTTATTGATTGTCGTATTCACTTAAATATAGCAACAATGTTCACTGTGTCTTTGAAGATGGAGTTGTGACATTTGTCTGCTACTATTTACATCTTAGTTACTTTCACTGACTTTATCATTTTCTATGAGTGTGCCACCATGGGTTTCTCCATCCAGTGATCTTGGTGGAAGACCACCAAATGATATAGGGAAATGAAACTCCCAACTTACTATGTCCTCAAGCTCATATTCCCAAAAACTGAAGAATGAATTTTAGGAACAACAGAAGTGAAGAGAAGAATATATTTATTGAGAGAAAAAAGCTGTCTGAAGAGAGACAGAAGGGGACCCAAGCGGGTTGCCTTGTATTTATTGTTGTTAACTGTAGAAATTATTAGATTTTTTAATAAATTAAAAATGTTGATTTTTTTCTGTTTTTTAAAAATAGATTGGTGTATAAATATATTTTAATGGTAGGATGAAGCCATCATATAGAAAATCCATTTTACATTTCTGAGACTGGCATCAATAAACATGGGAAACTGGGCTTTCCTTATTACTCTGGGAATCCAGTCCCTTAAATCTAGTAATTAAAGTTCAAAGTTTTTTCATTATTTGTATGATTTCTGTTCTTTTATTATTTGATTCTATTTTTAAAAATTTTAAATTATTTTACTTTGTTAGTAAATGTTCGCAGTACTTAATGACTGTATTTACTGTAGGGAACTGGTATATGTATGTAACACAATTCATTTAGTTTCTTTTTCCCTCTACCCTCCACCCCCTGTAATTTTTCAGCATCAGATTCACTTATTTATCTTATAAATCCTTATAATTGTAAGTTAATTGTCATATATACAGGTTGAAAACTAGACTAGTAATACAGTAGGGACCATGTGTCTTACTGTATACTTTGATGTAGTACAATTGTCCTGTATGTTCTATATGTTTGTATCAGTCAGATTTTACTAAATAAACAAATAAAACACAAAATACATGAATGTATAAGAAATTACAAGATAGGCTTATGATGGTCAGTCAGAGTTGGATGAGGAAGCATGCAGAGGATGTCTGCACGCTGGAGACTGAAGGGTACAGCTCAAGGTCTAGAGCTCACTGTAGTGTTCTGTGCAAGCCTGGATCAAGAGGCCATTGGGTCTGCCAGGGAATGCCTAAGGATCTACATTGGAAGGCTGACGGGTCCCAGGAAGAAGCTGAATAGTCTGCACCAGAAGCCAGGAGATAACATCTAACCTGGAGGCAAAGACTGGAGCTCCTCTGAACCGGCAATCACTCTTTCCTCATTTCCCTTTTGGGAATGCCATGGCTAATCAGCTAGCACCATAAGTCTGCACATGTCAGATTATTCTGGTCATTTTTCTGCTTTTTCTGTCCATTATGGTAAGTACAGGAACCTCACCTTTGATGACTGAGTGCTCCCATATGACCTCTGCTATTCTGGAATTCAATCAAGGCCATTGCCCTTAAGTTTCCTAATTGAGTAACCACAATTCCCTCTGTAAGTTCTGGCATATAGAGAAGAGCAATGCCAGGGCTATTCAGGGATGCTGGTGCACCTCTTACTGCTTCTCAAGGTGTTAGTGAAGGGTACATTTTCAGGATCATCCCAATGTGGAGGATTAGGTGTAACCTGACAGATCTACTCCACCATTTCCACTGCCCTAAGTCTATGAATCCTCTCATTAAACTATGGAACATCAGGTATCTCTAACACATTCACAGTGGGCCATCTTTTGAGCCATACTTCTGTCTACCAGCCAATAAACTGTGCAAACCTTTCTTTATACCACAAGCTACAGCATTAAATTGAGAATCTCAAGGCTGAGAGTTTAGCTCAGTGGTATAAGTACCTGCAAGTGCAAGGTCATGAGTTCAATCCTTGGTACCAAATAAATAAATTGAGCATCTCTGCTTAATGGCCCACATCAACAAATTAAACCTGATCCAGGTGCATATTTTTGTCACCATTATCCTGTATTCATAAAATCCATGCCCAAGCTTGCTCATTAGATCTCTACTTATAAGAGTTATAAAACTTAGAATGTTCTTTGGGAAAGTAGTGGATCTCTTTGTGGGACACACTATATTCCTTACCCCTAGGAGTCCTCTGCAATTCGAGCCTAGTTTGGGGTTTAGAGACAAAAATGGGTGGTGAGGGCAGGTCCTGAGGAGCATCAGTATTATCCTCCATGGTCAATACAAGATTATTTTCCCTATGCATACTGGGAGATGCCAGCACCACAGTGGGTGGAGACATCACCATCTTTACTACTTTTTGATTTTGCTGCTCTTGCTATCTTCTGCTGCCTTGAAGTGTTGCCCCTGTGCTATGCCACTCTGCCTTGGAGCCATATGATTATGGACTAAAACTTCCACAAACTGTAAGCTAAATAAACCTTTCCTTCCTTAATTTTGGGTGATGAGTATTTTGTCCCAGCAATGAGAGAAAAGTAACCAAGATAGTACCAGGAGTGTTTCTAGAGAAACAGAATTATAATAATGGCATTCTTTAATGGTTTTGAGAGTTCCTGTGCTATTTGATGAGACCTAAAGACACACAGTCACTCCTTCCTCTTCTGTGGGGTATACTGAAAATCCTTGTCATGAACTGTTTAATCAACTACACAATGTAGATTCATGTGATCATCTTAATTTATTGTTTTTGAAATGTGAGGAAATTAGAGACTCCGTACATGAAAAATTCAAACTTCTTTGGCAGAGAAGGACATATAATATTGCTGGCTGGTTGGTCTTAGCATCCCCGGACAAACTACTGAATGAAAACAATGAGCTCATAACATCCATGCAAGGTCAAAAGTCTTCCAGTTGTGAGGACAAATTAATAAAAGAAAATAAGGAGCCCCAAAATTCAAATTCCCAGCTTCAGACAGTTAAGAAATGTAAGTTTTTAAGTGCATCCTGAAAGAAAATCTCCTCTATTTTAACCACAAGACTGATATTGGAAAAACCCAAATGCAGTCCCCCATAATTCAATTGGATGAACTGCAGTGTAAGTTTAATGCTCAGGAAAGCTGGGGACACTGATCAGAAAAGAATGGGATCCCATAAACTGGGATGGAGACATTTGAGAGGGTCTTGAGGAAGCTGAGGATGTTGAGTTTCTAGATTCTGATGAGATTATTTTGCCAGAGGATGAGATCTCTCCACCTAAAGTGGCATAGGCATTAACACCACCACCCCATTTTGCTCTAGCTGCTTTTTCCATCTTAAGCAACTTTGAAGTGTTGCCCCTGTGCCACACCATCCTGCCTTGGAACCAGCTAATTATGAACTGAAACCTCCATAAACAGTGAGTTGAACAACTTTTTTCCCCTTAATGTTGGTTAAAGAGTATTTTGTCCCAGCAATGAGATAAAATAACCAAGACAATGTTCTTTGGTCATTGCAGTCTGTTCTTTTATTTTTGAAGGCACTTTGTTCTTCTTTTCCTAGATTTTCACATAAAGAAGGAGAGGGAAGGGAAGGAAATGGAAGGGAAGGGAAGGAAAGGGAAGGGAAAGAAGGAGAGGAAAGAAGAGAAACAAGAGAAGAGAAAAGAAGAGAGGAGAGGAGGGGAGAGGAGGGGAGAAAGAAGAGAAGAGAACAGAAGAGAAGAGAGGAGAGGAGGGGGGAGGGGAGGGGAGGGGAGAGGAGGGGAGGGGAGAAGAGAAGAGAAGAGAAGAGAAGAGAAGAGAAGAGAAGAAAGAAAGGAGAAGAGACAGGTCAGAGGATGGGCAAGGACAGAGAGGAGGAAGGAAAAAATGGAAAGGAAATTGAAAGAAAAGAAAAGGACATTTAATACTTGTAGATCAACAGTAAATAGCATTTATGTAATAGTAGTTTCAGGATAAAAAGAGAAAATGGAAAAAAATGGAAAAAAAATTTCAAACTTTCCAAAATGTTTACCCTATAGATATTAGAAGATTAATTAAAACAGAGCAGAATACATACGCATAAAGATTATTAACTAGGTACAGGTCTTAAAAGTAATGTGAAAAGGCTGGATGAAACTCAGTGGTAGAATTCTTGCCTAGCATGGTAGCCTGAATTCAATTCCTATCACTGAAAAAAAGCAGTGTAAAAAATAAAAACATGGCCCCCAAAACAAGATGCATTACACAAACAAGAACAATGAAGATGATGGCTGATTTCTCACCAGAAAAAAAGAAAAAACTGTGCAAATAAATTAGCACAATGCTTGATCCACTATCTTTAGGATAGACAGTATTACACTTCAAATGACTACATTAGGCTATTGCAGCTTAATGCTATCACTTTTTAACAACTTTATAAACTTATTATTTTAACAGCCAGGCATGGTGGATCATACCTGTAAGCTCAGTCCTCAGGAGGTTATGGGAGGGGTATTGCAAGTATAAAGCAGGTCTGGGGTATGCAGGGAGTTAAAGGGCAGCCAGACTAGGCAAGGACTGTGTAACAAAATAAAACACAACACAACAGCAAAGCATTTTATTGTTATTTCAGCAAACATTCACTCAATATTTATTATGTCTTTAAAAAATAGCACCAATGTCATCATGTGACTCTTTTAATCTGAATTCATATTCATACAGCAATCTTTCAAATTTCCATTTTATCTTTGGGAAGAGAGCAAGTCAACTGCTTGATAGGAATACTATGATCTTTCAGGAAATAGACATATTATGTCTTTCAGAATAAATAAGTGTGTTAGGATGCACGGAAGTTATTTTCAATCCTGTGAATTTATTAGTAATGTGAACTAAACATAAGTAGCTTGATTAGATAAATTTTTTCAAATTCAAGTCATTAAATGGGCTAAATTGCAAAGTAACTGTCCAAGCAAGTATCTCCTTAGTGCTGATGGTGTGTGTGCTTTAGCGCATGTTAATCCTGCTAAGCCCTTACTTCCATATTTCGCAAGCAAATACTTTCATATGTAGTAGTAGCCACAGCATTCACTTACTTTATTTAGTTTATTCAATGAAACAGATAACTTATGAATATGACATTTATGACATCTAACTGATTTTTCTTGCCTTTTTCATTATAAAACTAAAATAATTGATTATCCATATTGAAATAGTTTTACTAGTTGATCACAGGGATTAGGTTTCATTTCACAGTGAACTTATACCTAGATAAAATGTAAAATATATGTTGAGACCTATGAAATGAGTTTAAAAGCATGTTAAATACAGAGAAAGGAAAAGTCCAGGAATACTTTTAATAATATGCCACTTTACCACATAGTCAGAAAAAAATAGTGAAATAGGAAGTAAAAACACTCACACACTCTGCTGACTCAGAATGAAAGAACCCAAAAGAAAACAAAAAGTACTTTACCTTTTGAATGACTAGCAATAGTGAACCTAAATAACTGATGAGAGAGAGAAGCTGGTGCTCCTGTCTTTTCACAGTGTGTTTCTCCTGATGTCAGAGCAACCTGAGAAGGTCAGGGCTGCTCCTCAGGCTCACTGGCCACAGAGCAGTAGAAGATTGCTTTCAACAGTGAGATTAAAGGAACATATGGCTAGTAACCCTAGACAGAAAAGAATTAGATTTCTGTTTTAGAAAGATAATTTTGTCATAGGTGGCAAAGGACTTGAGGAAAAAATTGATAATTTATTATAGAAATATAATACATATTATATTGTTATGTGATTGTAACATAATTATATTTAATCTATATCAATTATATTTTTATAATAATAATAATATATACTCACAATTATTTCATTTTACTTGGACTTCGAGTGTAGTTTTGAAACTGATTAGAAAATTTGAAGAACCACTTAAGAAGCTTAATTTTTGTTGTTGTTAAAAGATAAGTATTAAGGGCATTTTCTTTATCACTTTAATCTTCATAGAATTGAGGAAACCAATGACTCAGATGTCGGATTAAGTTTTAAGACTGAACTTAACTGACCTTCACATTTTTAAAAGCTATTACAGCTCGAAAGGTAATTTCTATGAGACTGGCTTTTGTAATTTTCTCAACAGTAGTAGAATCTTTGTAATGATTAGTCATAGGACATGAAGAACTTTAGAGAATTATAATTTACATAAATATTTAAAAGTACAATCAATAACAAATGTTTTGTAGGTCAGCAGTCCAAACAAAGAGTTAAATCTATACTCAGCTGAAAATCTAATGCCTATACCAAACAAATTTACTGTTTTCCACTTCCAATTCTATTACAATGACAGAAAGTTGTTTCACAGAGGGGAAAAAATAATCCACAGTTGCACTGAAAAAAAGATAATGATACAATGAGTACATTCAAAATGGAAATTGTGAATGATTTTTGGAGAATAAGATTTTATTGACAAATAATTCAGATTAAGAGAAACCAGGAGGAGTCTAACATAATTCAACTAACCTTCTTAGATATGTTGGGAAAAGTTCCAAATTCAGTTAGCAAGTATGAGGAAAGGCAGTTTGTGCAACAGTAATTTGGATAATTATTTGTTCTGCCTGTCAACTAACAGGACTTGTGTGAATGATAGCAATGACATTTATTCCCTGGCTTAAACAAGAGAATTTCCTTAAAAAAACAAAAACTACATAGGTTACATTGGATGTACTAACACTTTGGATATAATACTTATCACTTGAGATAGAAGTGAAATTGACTTCCAGGTAATCAAAATTCTACAGCCATATAGAGTAGATTTAAAAGGAAAATTCTCTCAAATAGAAGAAAAACATGCTGAAATGCTCCATTCCCACAATAATATTGATTTTTGGCATCTAGCTCCTTTCTCTTTGGCCACACATCCTCAAAGAATGCCTGATAATTCATATGTCCTTACCTATTTACAAAGATTCTTTCAATCACCAAACTTTAGTTAGGCTCCTGAACTTTGTTTTCTCTCTACCTGTATTCTTGTAAAAATAAGCTTTTGGAAGATTCCTGTTGAGACATTTTAACCAGAACCCTCCATCACCTTTGTATATATCTGCTCATTCTCAATATCTAATCAGGTTCATTATTCCCCACTGTTTCTCAGATGATGTCTAATCACCATGGCTTGTCTGTAGCAAGAATCCTGTAAGGTTGGTTTAGCTAGAAACTGCCCTAACTCTTATGCTTCCTCTTAGTAATTTTTGTCCATTGGGTCCCACTCTCTTTTATGGCTATAAATTCCCATTAGCCCAATTTTTATTTGGAGTTGAGCGCAGTCTTTTTCCCACTGCAGAATCCTGTTGCAGAGGTGTTTTTATCTATCAGGATGATCTTTGGTAAAATCTTTCTTGTAGTGCTTTAATAAGTATCACTGAATAATTTTCTTTAAACATTACACAGAGAAAAAAGCAGCCTGTTCCTTCCAGGGATGGACTTTTTGGGGAGATAGATCTAGACCATGCAGAAAAGGTATGATAGCTCTCCTACTTCATCAGTTAAGTTCTCTATTCATTAGTTGTGAACTGTCAACTAAGTATCATTAGACAGTTTACGAAAACCAGTAACCTAAATGTAGAGAAAGAAACAAAAGATCTAGAGAAAACTGACGTCGTCCAATGAACAAAAGAAAACTTGAAAAATAATTCAATCACATTCTCAGAAGATTGAGTATACATGTACACTATAATGAAAAACAAGAGAAAATCAGACCCTTATTAAAATCAATCAAAAGTTTTTATACTTAAAGAATATTTTCTGAAAATTTATAATAAAAATCAATTGAAAATTTCTTTATCAAATTAATGATCTATTTTGAAAGGTAAAGTTGTTAAACTAACAAAATAGAATAAAAACATGAGAAATATGAATAGAAAAGTGAATATTAATTGAAAATCAATTCAAGAAATCTTGTATGGGGTGAACTGTGGTCTGTCAAGCCACGGTCACCGCAGGGCAGGGAAACAAGTAACAGCGTTTCCTCAGATCCGCACCATGTTGGAACTTAGGGTGCTGAGCCAACCAGCAACCAGCCTACCTCCCTGGTAAGTGACTGTGGTCTGGCAAGCCGTGGCCACCCCAGGGCAGGGAAACAAGAAGCAAGAGCGTTTC